>WAAB01008991.1:90201-120091 GCA_013389865.1 Piaya cayana | reverse complement strand
CCAAGATGCCACTGGCCTTCTTGGCCACCTGGGCACACTGCTGGCTCATGTTCAGTCGGCTGTCGACCAACACCCCCAGGTCCCTCTCCTCCTGGCAGCTTTCTAGACAGGCTTCTCCCAGTCTGTAGCTCTGCATAGGGTTGTTGTGCCCCAAGTGCAGGACCCGGCATTTGGCCGTGTTAAACCTCATGCCGTTAGACTCAGCCCAGCGGTCCAGCCTGTTTTGGCTGGGTCCTTCACTCAGCAACCAAGCATCAAATTCTGATGGTAACTTTCTAAGTATTTTTCCTCCTGTGTTAACTGCCCACATTTTTCTCACAGAAGTTCAGGAAAAGTGCTAAAAGTTTTTGGTAATCTCAAATCCTACACTGTCAAATTTTATCAATGAACAACAGTTAAGGGCAGACACTAGCTGAAACTTAAGTCTTTCTTATTTAACTTGCAGCAGAAAAGAAAAGGAATTCTTTTAAGATACATCTAAGCAGGTTGTAGGAAACTGCACATCTGATCTTTCTGTGCTTCTGAATATCCATACCCTAAGGAACTCCAGGGTTATTAAAAAAACAGAACAAAAATATTGAGCCAAAAAATCAGCTGGGGCTACAAATATGTGGAAAACTTTAATTAAAAGGCTCAGAATGGTATTTCAAATATACCTTCTTGCAAGTCATATTTACAGCTTCTGAAGAATCAGGATTTAGATTCTGATTCTAATAAATCCAATATACTTACACTAATCCTGTCCATCTCAGTAGCATGGTGAGATTCCTGTAATACACGATGTGCGCACCTCAGAAAAAATACTTATGTACGTACACTACTTGTTTAAATTGGTGACGATCGGGAATTGCACAATATTTATCTGATGGGTCAAGCATCTGACTGGGTGGGAGTTCATCAGTTAAATAAATTCAATTTTGTGATTTTAGGAACATATATGAGAGATAAGTTTTCATGTGAGATTTGAAAAATATGTGGAGTTGGAAGCAGAGGAAAAACAGGAAGTTAGTCCCATCCCTATTCCTATTTGAGAAAAGAGCTGCATTTGTAGGAATCAGAATCAATCAGAGAATCACTAGCTTGGAGAAGACCTTTGAGATCAACAAATCCAACTGTACCTGTCCACTAATAAATCATAGCTCTAAAGATAAAGACAATCAGAATTAAGATCCATGTAAACTATGATGCTATTAATAGTGAAGATTACTGTCCATAGAGCTAATACAGAAATCTTCATACTGGTATTGTTTACACTGTTACAAACACCAGATCACTCACAAGTCATCATTGGTAATAAAATGTACACTTAACACAGGTAGTAACTGTCCTGAAGTTATTAAAACCATGACATGCCTCCTCACAAATAGTGAGATTACATGACTGATCTTCCCCACTTTGCTTTTTACCACTTTATAGTCTTCAAATTGTTTTGGTCAGATACAAAGCAACCAGCTTATATTGGGGGTCTGTGTCAAAAGTATGGAAACTGAAATCTAAAAGCTCATTGATCAATTAATCCCCTGAAAAAAACCCCACAAACCAAACACAAAAGCCCAAGACCAGGACGCTAAGAGATTTGTAACTGCCTTGAACTGCACGAAAGCAGCAGTCAGTGATCAAATACTAATATCTAGTCAATACACATCAATTTACTTTCAGACAGTGAAAGGGCTTAGCAACAATGTGAAATGTACTACTCAACAAATCAAGTGACTGAAGTATGAACAGATCAATCTACTTAACAATGTGAAACATGGGGTAGCTAGAAATCCTGCAAACTAACAAACTATATAAGATGAATGTGTTTTAAGTCTTGACTCTTGATCTGACAATCCTTTTGGTGTAGGGCACAACCCATATTTCCTCATGTTCTACTGTCTCCAAAGCAAAAGAAAATAAACTGATGCAGAGAAAACACTTCCTCTGCAACAGATGCCCAAGTTCTAATTGTTTAATACCAACTAACCCTTGTACAGTTGTTTAGAAACTGGCAACACAAGACAAATAATTAGCCAGCTAAATTAACTTAGAAGAACCAGACAGAAAATTAACAAAGCATGTTTTTTAAATCTATTAGCTCACACAGCTTCGGTGTGAATCCGAAATTGGATTTGTGTTCTGTGACCTCTCCATGTCCTGCCAGTATCCTGCAATTCTCCCAGTGATATATATGTTAGACATCCACTCTTATCACGTAACCACTGATGACACACTTCATCTTGGCGTTCCTCAGAGAAGCAGCAGTAACTTTAAAATGACGGAAAATGTGAGGTTGCCTCCTTTGAATTACTCGGCATTTTCCAGACTGTAAAAATGGGAAAAGTCATAAAAAGACTGACATAATTTGATAATGTTTGATATTTTTCCCTGCTGTTAGGATCGTTAAGCAATATTAGAATTTGCAGTAACAGAGAAAGTGTTAGGGTTTCACTAGCATTACTGTGATTATGTCTAACAGCTGTGATGAATATTTGAACAAGCTGCCCTGACAGTCTGTTAAACAAAAGAAAGTAAAGTCTCATAAAGGATTACATAACTCTATCTTCAAAACCACACTGGAGAAATAGCAATTTTGACGTAGGTGTGGCTCTGATTAATAAAAAAAAAATATGAAGTCACAAGCTATTAACTGGATACCTCATATCTGATTAGTTTACAGACAGCATGTGGATTGCAGCAGTTATATGCTTTTTGTCATCTCTTCTGAAAATACAAAACAAACTAAAAGACAAATCCTCTCAAATTTTGTTCACTCTGCCATTCTTTTACATGTTATTTCTATGCCAAACATCCAACTGCAATATCTACTTGCCATTGAGGAGGTGACTGACACAATCACCACAGGACTGGATTTGACATCAAAATGGAACAAACCACCTAACACAGGCACGAATGCCTAGAACTTACAGCATCAACCCAACGCAAGGCAAGAAAACAGCTACTTATACAAGTAGCAAAAGTCTCCTGTCCTAAACTTTCCTGAAAACCTCACATAAAAACAGCCCCCTGTCACCTTTAGTGAGGAAATGTAAAAACATTTGCCTTCTTAAAAATGAGAATTTCTACTAGAAAAGGAACTTTTCAAGGAAATCCAGATGAAACTACTTTTTTTATAGTTACTGGAGGGAGATGTTAAATATTTAAGATGTGTTTCTACTATTTCATAAGTCAGTCCAAAAATCTTCAACCCTGTCTCCTAAACATTACCTTCCAACCTTGAAACTAGTAAGAGCTCCACATTGCAATTCTTGTACAGAGCACATATCCAAACAAGCTTTTGACAACGCAGAATAAAAACAGCTTCTATTTTCCAAATACTGCAACAAATATATCTGCCTGAAGAGCTAAAGCTATTCCAAAAGGGCAGTGTTCACAGAATCACAGAATCACCGGGTTGGAAGAGACCCACTGGATCATCGAGTCCAACCACTCCCACAAAACACTAAACCATGTCCCTCAGGACCTCGTCTACTCGTAACTTAAACACCTCCAGGGAAGGCGAATCAACCACCTCCCTGGGCAGCATATTCCAGTGCCTAATGACACTTTCCGTAAAAAACTTCCTCCTAATCTCTAACCTAAACCTCCCCTGGCGGAGCTTGAGGCCATTCCCCCTTGTCCTGTCCCCTGACACCTGGGAGAAGAGGCCAGCTCCCTCCTCTCCACAACCTCCCTTCAGGTATTTGTAGAGAGCAATGAGGTCTCCCCTCAGCCTCCTCTTCTCCAGGCTAAACAACCCCAGCTCTCTCAGCCGCTCCTCATAAGGCCTGTTCTCGAGCCCCTTCACCAGTTTCGTTGCTCTTCTCTGGACACTCTCCAGAGCGTCAACATCCTTCTTGTGCTGAGGGGCCCAGAACTGCACACAGTATTCAAGGAGCGGTCTCACCAGTGCCGAGTACAGAGGGAGAATAACCTCCCTGGACCTGCTGGTCACACCGTTTCTGATACAAGCCAGGATGCCATTGGCCTTCTTGGCCACCTGGGCACACTGCTGGCTCATGTTCAGTCGGCTGTCGACCAACACCCCCAGGTCCCTCTCCTCCTGGCAGCTCTCCAAACAGACCTCACCCAGTCTGTATCTCTGCATAGGGTTGTTGTGCCCCAGGTGCAGGACTCGGCATTTGGCTGTGTTAAACCTCATGCCATTGGACTCTGCCCAGCGGTCCAGTCTATTCAGATCCCTTTGCAGGGGTTAACAAGAAACTCCTGGAAAAGCAAATTCTTAATAGCTACATAATGATTTAAACTTGGCCCTCCTGTCGCATCTTTTTGTTAGACTTCCTTAACTTAGAAAGCCAAAGCTAACTGTGTGTGCTGATAAGTAATGTCAGTTTTGCTAAAAAACTCTAAAAATAAAAACTCGGTTCTCTCTATCACAACAAACCAGAACTTCAAACCAGACAAGCGTTCTTATAGTTTTTCTTTGTTTCATCTTTAATTTTTACTAAAAGCTCCTGGTTTAAGTTTTTTGCTTTCTTCATTGCTAATTTATCCCTCGTTTTAAGCACAGCAATTCCCAACAAGTTCATTGTCATTGTTCTTCATTTTCCTATTGGTTTCTATTTTAATCCAAATGGGTTTATGTTTCCCGATTAAAAAAAAATCACAAAGGACTAAGACAGACTTTTTAGAAAAAATTTCCCTCAAAAAGGAGTTTAAAGCCTAATTTAAATTTGCAACAATAAACTGTTGGATAATGAAAAGGCAACAACACAGTGTTTGATAGGAATGGTTGGACTCGATGATCCGATGGGTCTCTTCCAACCTGGTGATTCTATGATTCTTTTCTACCATCACTACATTATTTACTTCAGTATCTCAACGGAGATAAAAAAGGTAATTATCTGTTTCATCCTTGTGGAAATGTGGAAGAACAGTCTATTTGCACTGCTAAGAAAGCTTCTTGCCTGGCTTGCCTTCATGTCTTGGAGTAGTTTAATTTTTCAGATTTTAATAACGCAGCAAAAGTAGCATGGAAAGAAGCAGCTTCTTATTGCACATAAATAAAACAAAAATCGATAGCACAGGCTAAGAAGTGACATAAAATGTTGATGTAGAAAAGGTCTCCTTGTTACATCCTAGCACACAATTTAATAGCCTGTTTCTCAACACTTTCACCTTTATGATGCTCTCTTGTGTATTTTTAGTGCATATTTTGTTCACTGGTTGAACAATATAGGAATATAAGAACTAGAATACTGGAGAGTTAAATCAAGATTATGTTGGACAACAATAGTTATTTGCAGGGGAAAAAAAAACGTGAATAGTTTAGTGCAATGTACTTAGTACACAGGTAATTGTCATTGTAACTATTCCAAAGGAAGAGATTTAGAGTGGATTCCTTCTCAGAAATATAATGTACTGAGCGACTGCAGAGCAAGAGCACCACTCAGTGGAACTATGAGATAAAACACTACTGCTAAAGTCAAAGTTATGTATTCATAACACAGCAGTAAAAGCGGTTCCGTGTAATTCTAAGACAAAAGTCTCTCTCAGAAAAGTTTAGGTGAAAAAAACTCCTAGCTTTAGTTAATATCATAGACACTACAATTTTCAATTCTGTCCTTAACACTGAAAATTGCTGGCGCGCTTTCCCACATATAATTACTAAGGTTTCATTACTACTGTAATTATTTTGAAAAAGCACAAACTATAACTCCAAAAATAAAGACGTATGGCCACTTTTTAAAATTTGGAACCTGGTTTTTTTTATATGATTCATAAATATTTATGTGAAGTTACATAACGTGGTAAATGATTGCACGACCAGACGCTGACACACTGAGGAAAAGTATTTCTTATGCATAAGAACTCAAGTTCCTTTCCTCACAGAATCACTAGGTTGCAAAAGACCCACTGGATCATTGAGTCCAACCATTCCAATCAACCACTAAAACATGCCCCTCAGCACCTCATCCACTTGTCTTTTAAACAAGTCCATNAGCCTTGTTGCTCTCCTCTGGACTCGCTGCTGAGCCTCAACATCCTTCTTGTGGTGAGGGGCCCAGAACTGAACACAGGATTCAAGGTATGGTCTCACCAGTGCTTGGCTTATAAGAAAACAGAGAAAATGTATACAAGCTGCTGACAGCTGAATTACTTCAGGATAGACTATGCTAGCTATGAAATCTCAGATACTGGGAAGGAAAGCTGGAAATTTTGTAACGCTGCATTTTGTACATACTGTGAAGCCTGACACTTTTAATTCAGATTGTGGATACAGTGACATGCCCTCATAGCCCCTCTTCTGTTGATACACACGTAGATCTCTGACAGAAGAGGCAGAGATGTTTAAAGTAGCCATACATAAGGGTGGATAAAGAACTTGTGTTCAGGAACCCTAGCAAGCTGCCCCTGTCACTAGTTCATTTCAGACTGATCATCTAGATACATAATTTTTCAGTATTGCTTTATTACAAAAGCACCAATTCAACTCTAACATTTTGTCTTTGGAATCAAATGCACCTCTAGAGTAACCACATTTTTTTCTCTCTATGGGTTAAACCACTGCAGCCTGTGTGTATCAAATCTCAAAGCCTTATGTAGTCTCACCAGCTCATAGTCACGAATTAAATCCCACAGCTGCTGAGTGCAGCTGCCCAGGGGGGATGTGGCAACATCTGCTTTATGGTAAGAGTTCACAGCTGCTGCCATCAACAACTCTAGGACACATTGGAAGGTGTCTCTCTTGCTACAGAAGTTAAGAACTGAATGTTGTATCAAACCCCTGTTTTCACTTAAATAAAAAATGAATTGGGTTTCACCACTTTTCCTACATTTCTGCTAAGATTAAACTCTTTCCATGATACCAAATCCTCCTTTGAACTTCAGCTTCATGTTGTTGTTTGGAAACTCTAGGACAGACAGTCCCAAAGCTACACGACAGGAGCAGAACAGCAACCAAAACAGCATTGATAGGATGAATTCAGGATAACCTTTCCTGAATTTACCCAGCTAAAGTTGACATAACTAAGACTATGCAAGAATATACATTGATGACCTAACTTCTATTCAACACTTTTTATGACAGCAAGGACTACGGACACTTAAAAAAGAACATGCTCAGACACAAGGTAGAAGTATCTTGTTTTGCCCTGACGCTGCCAGCAGAATAAGCAGTAGATCAATAGACATTGAGTTATCCACTATTTCAGTGGGTTAAAGTGAAGGAAATGAGGAAAGAACAAGTAAAAAATATAAGTGAAAGGAAGCAGTAGAAATGAGATTTTTTTTTAATAAAGCCAGCTAATATTGAAGTTAAAGGGCTTTTTTTTCCTATTATCTAGTAAGGAACCAAGAATACATGCCATTATTAAATGGAATGCATACATTTCAAACTGGAATACTAATACAAATACAGCTCCCTAACCTAAATGTTAAGTTAAACTGCTGCTCTTCATGATTATTTCCTACTTCCAGAAGGAGAGTCTAACATATTTCATAAAATTTGTCAGCCGTACATCAGCAACGTGTCTTTAAAATGCCTGTTACACTTCCAACACCATAAAATGCCAACAGAGGGTACAAGACATCTCTTCCTCCATAATATGTCATGTGTGACTTTCAATTTTTTGTTTCCCAAGAAAAGCTTAAAATACAAATAAGAATGTTTCGATGTTTTGATTTTCATTATTTTCCTACTGAAACAGGAAAACTTTTTAACATGGATAATCAGGGAGCCTTGTGGTGAAGCCTATGGCAAGCCCAGCTAAAGTATTCCAATGGGTACTGGATCAGGGTATTAAGTTTTTTCATAGCAGCCTGTATGGCTCTGTGTTTTAGATCAATAAACAGTGTTGATGCCACACCAATATCTTATCTATGCTGCAGTGTTTGCACAGCATCGAGGCCTTCTCCGTCACTCTGCCTCCCCAGCAAATAGAAGGGGGAGAGATCCTAGGAGGAGCAGAGCCAAGAAATCACTTTCTTTTGTTTTGCCTGTGAGAGCTATGATAAAAGCATATTTGAGTTGTATCTGGGACCTTCAAGGGTGTACCTGTTCCAGCACAGCCTTCTCCATGGGGGTGGATGTCTGCTCCAACATGGTTAAAGAGCCTTTCCACTACAGTGAAATCACCACATGCTGATCACCATCTTTAGAGTGAGGGTTTACAGTAGATGGAAGCAAGCCACAAAGAACAACATCACTTTGGATTGCAGTAAAGTTTCTGTGCATCTTAGCTAAACATGCCAATCAAAAAATTTAAACTTCTAATAATCACTGAAAAAGTGTAAAGTGATCAGAGAGAAAGTTTATACAGTCAGGGTTTGAATCTTTACCTTACTCCAGAAATTATTTCATACCATGAAATGTTGGAAAAATTGAAGATTGTGAAGAGAGATTTTCCAAGGACACAGCTATTACTGTTTAATCGGCGTAAGCATTTTTGAAAGACTTTCAAAATCTAAAATTCCAGTGAATCATAAATCCTAGTATGTTTCTCCTTTAACCTGGTCATGCAGAAAACCCAAAATAAACAGTGAGTATATTTAACAATAAAAAAAGCAAATGCACAATACATTTCTACACTCTCTAATTAAAGTAAATTTCTAGGACGCATACTGGTTCTTTGGGAAATGTCAAAACGTTCAGTGCTTAAACCACTACAGAATCTGCTTTAGTCACCACAATGCACTACCTGGTAAATTAGTCTTCATAATATCAATGCCAACTTGAAGCTTGGGCTCAGCTGCAAGAACTGCATAATCTCCCTGATGAGAGACATTGAAGTTGTAATTCGAAGAGATACTGAATACGTTATTTGCCAAGAATGGTTTTCCTTTTGATGTCCTTTGCAGGTGTATTTCATTCCAAGGTATGCACAACTTTTCTGCAATTAATTTCCGTATCAGTAGGCGACCAGCCTATAAAATAAAATGGAAGTGATTCATACAGAACTAATATGGTACTTGCAAAATATCTACAGTTGCTAGAAAACCACCTGCCTAAAAAAACCCTGTTGCTATTATTATATAAAGAGCCAATATAAAGAGTGTACTTTAAGCAAATCATTTCAATATCTCCCTTTTATAAAAGCCTGCATCACGTAAATTTTAACTAAGAGAGTTTGAGACCTGAGTATAAATTTATCAATATGAGCCCAGAGACAACACAAGACTCAATAAATACAGCCCCAGCTCAGAACAGTAGCATAAAACAGCTCCTTCTCTACTTTATTTACTTACTTAGCATACTTTATTGCAGAGATGAATGGTTTTTATACCACACTGAACAGTAAAACTGTCTTAACTGTTTTCCTTTCAGAACATTAATTTAGTTATTTGAATGCAAAATGAAATACCGAAGAGCTAAAAATGATGACTTCTTACAGACTAATTAGCAGAAAATTGTTACTACAACTTTGTTATGTGAGATTTATGAGCTTGTGTTAAATGCCTAGTCTAGTGGGAGGTGTTCCTACCCATGGCAGGGTGTCAGGAACTAGATGATCTTTAAGGTCCTTTCCTTGCCATTCAACAATTTAAAACCTGAGCAATGAAAACAGCTGAATTCTCTTAGATATTACACTACTGCCTCCACGTACCAACTAAGGTGCTTTGATTTTGCCTCCTAAGCTGACATCATGATGCAAAACTTGTGAGGTCTTCCACAACACCTACTAATGGCAAACTGTGAACATCCCTTTGTCACAGAATCACCGAATGCTTTGGGTGGGAAGGGACCTTCAAAAAGGCCATCAAGTCAACCTTCCCCTGCAGTGAGCAGGGTCATCTTCAACAAGGTCAGGTTGCTTAGATTTGTACTTGATTATTACAGTACATTATTAAATGTAAAACGGGTCCAGAGGCAAGCTTGAAGGATGATCCGAGGGCTGGAGCACCTCCCATATGAGGACAGGCTGAGTTGGGCTTGTTCAGCCTGGAGAAGAGGCGGCTTCAAGATCTCAGAGCAACCTTCCAGTACCTGAAGGGAGCTACAAGAGAGCTGGGGAGGGACTGTTTACAAAGGCTTGTAGTGATAGGACAAGGGGCAATGGGTATAAACTGGAGAGCAGATTGAGACTGGACATAAGGAAGAGAGTGGTGAGGCACTGAACAGGTTCCCAAGGGAAGTTGTGGCTGCCCCATCCCTGGAGGTGTTCAAGGCCAGGTTGGATGGGGCCTTGGGCAGCCTGATCTAGTGGGAGGTGCCCCTGACTCTGGCAAGGGGTTGGAACTGGATGATCTTTAAGGTCCGTATGTTCTATGATTCTATGAATGCGGGAGACACTGAGTCTTGCAGGAGGCAGCGCTTCCCCAGGGGCAGGAGCGGGGGCAGAGGAGGCTCTCGGGGGGCGAAAGGGACGAAGGGCTCCGTGCAGGGGGGTTTAAGGCCACCGCCACCAACCCCCCAGCCCGGCCCAGCAAGTACCAAGGCGGCTTTAGCATCGCGGGCAAAAACAAACTGGCCGATGCGGTCCTTCTCCTCGGGCTGCACCAGCCGCGCCGCCAGCAGCCATTCCTCGCGGCGGGGGCGCCAGGCGCCGCAGGGAAAGGCCCAGCGGACGCTGCCCATGGCAGCCGCGCCGCGCGCCCCGCGGCTAGGCGGGTCCTGGAAGCTCGGGGGCCAATCAGGTGCCAGAGCGCCCGGCGACTGACAGGCCGGCGCGCCGCGTTTCGGCCAATCAAGGGAAAGGAGGTGCATGCGGCTGAGTCACCGCCCGCGGTGACGTCAACCCCGCGGCTGGGTGGGCGGGGCTTGAGCCCGGATTGACGGTACCGGAAGCCAATCGGAGGGAAGGAAGCTGCTGATCGACACCGGAAGAAGCCAATCGGCTGGCGCCGCTGCTGCGGAGGTGGGCGAGGCTCGTCGGCGAGCGGCTGGTGTTGAGTGCAGGTGGGTGCGCGCCGTGCGGAGGGAGCGCCACGCGGGGGGCTTAGCCCTTCGCTGACTGCGGAGAGGCAGCGGCGCTGCAAAGCCCGGCGGTGGCGTTGTGAGACGAGAGGGAGCCCTTCGCACCGCCCTGCCTGTCCTGACGAGAATTGGTCCTCCCTTAGAATAAACGGGGCCGCCGAAATGCGCATGCGCGAGCGGCCTGGGCGCGCTCAGAGGCGGTGCTGACGTCACTGCCCTCCCACCTTCGAGTGGGCGGGGCTATGTGGAATGTGAAGGGGGCGTGGCTACATGATAGGGGGCGTGGGTTTTGCTGTCTAGATGCTTGGGTGCGGGGCGGGGGCGTGGCAATGCGGGAAGGGGCGGGGCTTCGCGCTGCCTATATGCTTGGAGGGGGTGTGGCTTGGAGGGAGGGGCGGGGCTTGGGCCGTGGCGATGGTGACCTCGGTGGCTGCTGTCGCGATGTCTCGAGGGGCAGGGACCGGAACTGGCACTGATTGTGTCCAGCTCTGGAATCCCCGGCATAAGAAGGATGTGGAGCTTTTGGAACAGGTCCAGAGGAGGCCACGAAGATGATCACAGGGCTGGAGCAGCTCTGCTGCGAGGACAGGCTGAGAGGGTTCGGGTTGCTCAGCCTGGAGAAGTCTTTGAGGAGAACTTAGAGCAGCCTTGCAGTACCTGAAGGGGGCTACAAGAAAGCAGGGGAGGACCTGAGATGAGTGGAAACGGCTTTAAATGGGAAGGTGAAAGGTTTAAATTAGACATTAGGAAGAAATTCTTCACACTGAGGGCAGTGAGGCACTGGCACAGGTTGCCCAGGGAAGTTGTGGCTGCCTCATTCCTAGAAGTGTTCAAGGCCAGTTTGGATGGGGCCACAAGCAGTCTGGTCTGACGGGAAGTGTCCCTGCCCATGGCAGGAGGTTGGAACTGGATTGGTTTTAGGGTCCCTCCCAACCCATTTTATCATTCTAGGATTCAGATGGAGTCACAAAAAAGCAGCGTCTGATCCTACTTGTCTGTTGGCAGTGATCGTTGGCTCACCCATCTGTACCTAAAGGCAGGTGGGTTTTTTGGTGATCATGGAGCAGTGGTGCCACCAGACAGGCAAGAGCATCTGCCAAACTTGATCTGTGCATTGGATCAAGTGCTTGTGTTGCCAGTTGGTGCCAGACCAATTTTAAATTGAAATGATCAGCGTCCCAGTTAACCTTCCAATGCAAAACTGTATAATTAAATTTTGTATGAAAAAATATATCTGTAACTTCTCTAGAGAGATGTATACAATTTCTTTATCTTTGTTGGTCTTAATTCTTTCTTCCTCAGTACATGAAGTATGCTGTAAAATACCAGCATTTAAGATTTCCCTTTCAACCAAACTGTTTTATGATTCTGTAACCCCAGTCCTGGCAAAAAATAACTTGATTTCGCTGTCGCTTCTTGCTGACCACGGTTTCTGTGAGACAGGGTCATGTTTGTGCCATTGGGGGTAGCGTCTGTTGGGACCTCTTTGTTGAGTCACCCAAATTGGGAAAGAAACTCCTTAACGTCTACTGGGGGTTTTAAGAAGCAGACATTCTTTAATACGGTAAGGGATACACAGGGGATTTGACCTGCCTTCCATGTATGCTGTGGTTAGTAGTAGCAGTTATTTATACACCAAACTTAAACATATGTTTTATATTTCTTATAAAAATCATGCATATTAATTACGTATCCCACTACTATAATTAATAAGCATACTCCCCCTTGTGCATGTTCCCCACAGTCCTTTATTGAACCTGAGGTCTGCAAAGCATTCCCCTGCCCTGTTTCGTTGGCATCTTCATCCTTAGAAGCTTCCATTTGAGGTTCAAGCCCAGAGATATCTTGATCTCCAGTCATTTTTTTGGCTCATGAAGTACCGGCCAGATGCTGGTCTTCTGCAGTCTTTGATGCCTATTCCCATTGTAACATTCTTCAAGTATCATAGAAGGAGAGGACTTAACAATTTATTAGTTTCCAGAATTAGGTTTGGTAATAGCATGAGCACTGCATTCTACATGGCAGCTCATATTGGTTTGCTCAGGGGTATAACAGTTTATATTTAGTTACTGATATGTGATGATACTAATGGAGTGTGAATCTTGTCCGCTTCCAAAAAACCTCTCAGGTTTGATTAACAGGTTTGACTTGCCCATGCTTTCTACTTAGAGAGATGTAAACATGTAGCAGGCTTTTTCACCAGCAGACCTATTGTTGATATTTTTTTTAATAAGCAGAAAGCATTAAGTGAAAACTGAATTTCAAGATGCACTGCATAATATATAATATAGTTAGGAATATATTCAATATGAAACCACATTTTTATTATAAGTAATACATGCCATGATAATAAATTATGCTAAATTGTTCTTTAAGTATGCCCAATATTGCATGTATGTTTTGAAAAGAATTTTTTTAATCACGTACAGAAATGACAGGCTGCAGGACCCAGTAAATGCAGCAATTTCCTCTTCCAGAATTTGCACTTATTATTTCTTCCAGAATAAGAAGCACAGCATGGCTTTTTAATTCTTTTAATTTTTTTCCTGAAAATGAAAACTGCATTTCTTCAACTTCTTTAGCAAAGAAAACAATTTCCAAAGGAACTTGATGAATTTGAGAAAATTAGCTTTAGGATAAAATCCAGTCAGTTTGAGTTCTTTTAAGTGATTATTTACTTTGTCATAATGGATTCATAGCTTTGTGAGAGGATATGCAATTAAAGATCTCTGCTTGCAGAGAGGGAATCTTCTACTTTTGGAATGCATCTGGGAATCAGTGCAGTTTCACTGCTTCCTACTGGTGCCATGCTGGGTTTTTTTTTACCCTGCTGTTTTTTTTTCAATCACTTAAAAAGAACCCAAAGCTTTAAAGTCTCTGTGTCACCTTTCCTTCTTAGAATGCTGTCTCAACATGTATAATTGATAAATGCCACTTTTGTGGTTAAGTGTCTTAGAATGTCAAATCCATCTTTTTCACATGATCTAATAATGATTGACTGAATATTAATTCTCTTTGAAGTTCAGTTAGTTATCAAAAAAACCTGTGAGACTGAGTCAAATGACAGTCAAAACAATAATACAATATAAAAATACAGAACTTTGTACTTAGCATTTATAATTTAATTACATTTCAATCCACTCTTGTCTTTCAGTCAGCAATTATAAGTGTTACCGAATCCTATAGATACCAATTCACTCATATTCATGTTGCAGAGCATTAAATTATGTCCTGTTAAATTAGACGTGTAGTAGGGAGTGATGTATTTTAAAATTTATTATCAAATTACTAATTTCTCCCCCTCTAGATAAGAAGTGAAAATAGCAAATCATCTTGATGTGTATATAATAGACTTAATAAATAATACTTATTTTTAATATTGGGGTTTAAAATGCTGACCTTGACCCGTTCAAAAATTACATTAACTGTAAAGTTAGATTTTGTATTAAAAAAAATCTAAAACTTCTCTAGAGAAATATACACAATTTCTTTATCTTCATTGGTGTTAATTCTTTTTCCCCCAATACATAAAGTATCTGTAAAATACCAGCATTTAAGATGTCTCTTTTTTAAAAAAAATCCTGCTGTGTAGTAAGACACAGTATCCAAGCTGGGAGACGGCTAAGTAACAAAGGTAATGTAATGTTGTCCTGAAGAACAATTTTATTTCTCATAAGATATCTGCTAGGAACTATTAGGATTTTTTTTTTTTAATTGGCAAGGGAGTTCAGTACAGAGAGTGCTCTGGCACTGCTATACTGTGCTTTGGCATAAGGCTGATGGCTTTATAATAGTTTGTAAATGGGAAAATGCCAGATAAAAGTAGATTTTAGACTAGTTTTGTGAGCTGCGTTGGTATTTATACTGTCTTAATACGTGCATGCCTGATGTACGACTGGTGTCCGCTGTGCTGGAAGCAAACTCCAGCTGAAGTCCCTTTGCAAAGGTTTGAGCAGGCATCACCCTAACATGATTTTTCTGACTAAGCCCTAACTTATGTATTGCAATACTTAGGTGTGGACCGACTGAGAGAGTTGGGGTTGTTCAGCCTGGAGAAGAGAAGTCTTTGAGGAGACCTTAGAGAGATTTCCAGTACCTGAAGGGGGCTGCAAGAAAGCAGGAGGGTTGGAACTGGATGATCTTTAAGTTCCCTTCTAACCCAAACTATTGCATGATCCTGTTAATACTTTCAAAAAACAAAATTCCCTAGGCTGTTAAAAAGACACACACACACACACACATATATATATGTTCGTAAGTGATGAAAACAATTTGATATAAGTCTTCTCCAGTGTCATTCTGTACTCTGGCATCTGGGTTAGCAAGCTCACTGTGTTCTAGGCTGCTCCATCCCTTATCATCTTGAGAAAAGGACAGTGTTAAAACCAGAGCGGCCTTAGGAACAGCAGGACTAACGAGGTTTGGGACCTTATTCTTGGACTTCATGACAGACTGTAACAATGCTCTTACCCTTCGAGTTCCCAAGTGGTCGTTTAGTTCATCCAGGTTAATGACCAAAAAAATTACTGAACCATCCGCAACCTCCTTTTGTTCAACTGCTACCTGCTTTGTGGCCATATGTAAGTGGGCCACTTCTTGTTGCTCAAGTATCAGTTGTGCAGAAAGCCTTGCCCCTCAACTGGAAATCTGTACAGATAGCTTTGAGAGGTACGTATATCTCCCCAAGTGTGTTCTATGTGGGGTTGACCTTAATAGCTTTGAAGTCTGTGTCAGATTTCACTGCAATGGCCAACAGGCCGCTTGTTTGGTATGACTTTCAAGCAAGAAACAGGACAAATGTATTAACATTAAGGTGTTTGTGTTTTGAAGGTTGTTTTTTTTTATTTAGAAACCCAGGCTAATAGCTATCCAGGCATTGGTCATTGTAAGAGGTGTGAACGTTCAGTGAACAGGCAGAGAAGTATAGAGCCTTTGCTGCCAGGATGAGAAGCTCTGTGGCACACAGCTTTATGGTAAGAAACAGAAATAGGAGATCCCAACTCATATGAACCATCTGCTAGAGTGCAGTTCCTGGGAATCCATGTAAAGAAAGACTTTGTAGTTGGAATCCTGTGGGAGTAAATGGAGCAAACATATTGAGGGTTATTGCCCAGCTTCCCTGAACTCCAGGTCTATGCAACATATGTCTGCGCCCTCTGTGTTTTCTACCCTTTGTCAGTAATTTGATCAAGTATTTATAGATATAACTATTGATTAATTCATATGGCTTTGTGAAAGAAGACATGACATAATTATAAACGCTCGTGGGCATTGCTTAACATACCAAGTTTTAGCTGAATTGTTAAGATATTTTGGAGGGTGCTGAAGTCATCAACAGATCCAGTAAAGTGGTAAATTGGTACCAAAATTATCAAATAAAACAGGAACTGGCTACAACAGAGGTGAGAATTCATTTTTTTTTAATATCTTTTTCTTAATGGAGTGGAGTGGAGGGTGAATTAGGCTAAGACATAGCACAGTATTCATTAATATTTTCCTTAGTGATGGACAAAAACGTTACATGGACTCTGCTGAAATTTGCTTTCAGTGAAAATAAGGAGACACTGCTGTTACAGATTAGGATTAGGATGCACTGGATGACCAGACTGGAGTAGTGAGGCACAGATGAGATCTTAAATATAATGCTGTACAACAAATCTGAAATCAGTAAAGAGAAATATGAGGTCACAGTGAAGTGGATGAAAAGTCCAAGAAGTAATAAGGAAAACAAAAATTCAGTCTCCTAAATGGACCTTGGAAAGTTTGACAATTCTAATAAAAGTTGAGAGAGGATATCAACGCACTTGATAACTGTGAGTGAATAAATATGCAAAGGAAAATTAAGCCAAATGACAATTTTGATGGAAGAACCAATGTATGTGAGCTTTAATAAAGCAATTATTTAATTAAAGGAAAGTGTGCGGTCTTATTACACCAATGTACAGAGATATTCTTTCTGTGGAGATAATACTGATAAAAGAAGACTCTCTGAAACACAGGTTGCTTTTGTGAAAGTGTTTATATGATGTTTTTGCCCAAAGTAGCGGAGCTGGATTGATGACATGAGATGTTCCTGTGTTCATTATACAAAGATGAATACTACTGAAATTGACAAATTCTATCTACAGAAAGCAAGCAGTAGGGCGAAGCTTGCTATAGAAATTGTATGTAAAAGGAGAAACATGCCTAGTAGCTATTAGCAATTTTGAAATTTAGTGAAAAGGTTTACATTTCCTTTAGAAGTGTTACTTTACACAATGCCACATAAACCTTGAAGTTTGCTTACTTTTTTTTTCCCTAAGTTTCATTCAGATGTGGGAAACTCATTTTACTGAAACAACTCTGCTTTTGAAGATTCAGTCTTTTGAGGAACCAGCTTTTGAGTTTATGAGAAAAGGGTATTCTAGAGAATTCTGATGTGCAAAAAAGCTTTATGATTTATGGAAGCTGGCATTTATGAGGTCATACATTACCAGAATAAATGGTGGTCTTGTTCTTCTGTATTTTCCTAGTTCCTCAGGCTTAGAATGGTGAATATGTGAGATTGTCTGGCCGTGGGAAGAAGATACCATCTCCAAGGGTGCCAGTGGTGGCAGCAAGATCAATGGATCTCTTCTATTCCAGGAGACATGGAGGTCTATTTGTGGTTGGAGCTACCTGACTAGATAAATTATAGAGCAATCTGCTATGAAAGTACCTCCCATGAAGAAGACAGCCTGATGACTTAGTTCATTCTGAATGTATCACACAATAAGCCTTCTCATGAAATTAAAAACCCAAACCAATATTTTTTTGTCATTTCCAGGCTTGGCTTGGAATTTTTTGTCCCCTTTTTTGTGATCAGGTGGGCCACTCTCTGTTGCTAATTTTAATTGGAATTGTGGAAGCAGAACCCTGCAATAGACAAACCTTAAAATGTTTCCTTGAGCTTTAGAATAGGCAAGCTTGGCTGAAGTTTGCAGTAAGGGCAGTTTATGCATTAGTAGCAGTATTAATCCCACCTTAGATAGGTATAAATAAAATATACTAATTTATAAAGTTTCTTTGTGTTGTTTTAATGTAAAAAATAGCAAATCTGGATTTACCATACAAACAATACACTGCAGTATAGAGATTTTCATCAAAGAAAGCTTGGCTGCCCAAAGGGAAAATGCAGTGTCTTACATTTAAATCAGTTTAGAAGCCTCTTCATTTACACCACTGGAACTAAAGCTCACAGTGTATGGCATAAGCTGTAGGCAGATTGCTTCATAGCAAGACTAGAGGTACAAGATAAAATCTGTATCAATTGCCTAAACACTCAAAATTGCACTGTTGCCAAACTACCTCTAAGTGTCTTACTTGGTAAGTCCTAGCAATCCTGTCATTTAGACCAGGCTGTTGGTGTTTGTCTTCTGGTTAGACTGGAGGGTCAAATGGAATCCACTTAGAAATTAATCCACTGCTTTTCTGCAAGCTGTAGAAAGACCATTGGTCTGCTTTGAGCTTGGGGGTTTGTAGCATTTTGGAACCTAAAATTATGTAACAATTTTTTCCTTTTCCATCTTCATTTTACATCAGATTTTAAGGATCTGGAGGGTTTTGACAGTAAGCCTAGGACTAGTATTTGTTTTAAGTGACCACTAAAATATTTTAATGCACTCCTTGATGTGCTTCCTGTGGACTTAACTAAAAAAAATTCCTACAGGTGGGTACTATTTTTAGAGTTGTTCTTTGATACATATCAGATATTTTACTTCTCAAAGGATGCTATATGTATATGTATTTTGTGAAGTAGTATTGTCACATTGAATTCATTGTTAAAGTCACTTATAACACACATTTAGAACTCTACATAGGACTTGCAAACCAAATTCAATGCTGGGGGTTTTTTTCTTTGTTTTATGGTATATTTGGTATATTGTTGTGTTGGTTTTTCTTTTTCAATTATAAGACTGTAGAGTCAATTACTTATTTTTTCATTTCAATTTCAGGAATAGATTGAAGAAACCATGGCTAACCAACGGGATTACATTAGCAGACCTGTTTGCAATGGAATTTCTGTTCCTGAAAATAAAATCAATTCCTTAGTGGCTGAAGGTCATGGACAACAAATTCTAAAAGTACTACAGAAATTCAGAGAACAAAATATATTTTTTGACTTTAAAATTCTTGTGAAAGATGAAATAATTCCTTGTCATCGTTGTGTACTGGCAGCGTGCAGTGATTTTTTCAGGTAAACCTCTTTTTGGCATGAGTTTGCAGAAAATGAATTGCAAGTTTTCCGGGAGGGAGAAAAAGAATATTATTACAAAAATTAAAAAAGAAATCATCACACCTTACATATGTCTGCAGATTTTTGAGCAAATTGTTCAAACAAGGATAGCAAAAAAAACCCAAGCGAAAACAAAACTAGAGTGTTAGATGCCTAACCATACCCCAGATATATTTGCTTGTCTTTCCAAAGTCACACGCACGAGGTCTCTGCGAGTTAGAGATTTAAATAGTCGTCTGTACTCTTAAATACAAATATCAAACCATAAGTGCATGGTTCTGCTGTTAGGTAGAACTGATACATTTGTGTATCTTTAAAACTTAACCTGTTGCCTGTATCTGTAGTTGAAAGTCTGTAAGGGTTTTGTTTCGCTTTGTAGGGGACAGTCTACATACTTTCACACATTTATGTTGTGGAACATAACAGGTTGATTACAAATACATCTTGCATTGAGCAATTGTGGATAAACTGTACATGGTTTTGGAATGGGGCTGGATTTTGTCTGAGTGGTCAGTATAGTAGATCCTTCTTGTCTAAACTACACACTTCAGTTTTTCAGTGTGAAATGGATCTGCAATCTTCCTTCTGGTGCCTAAAGCTATGCATTATGCATATGACAGGTGGATCATTCACATCATACAGGATATTAATTTATGAAGAGCCTTGCTACCCTTTTTATCAGTAAGGCTCAAACTTGCAATTCCACACAAAGTCTGCTTCTAGATTCAGCCTTTACTAAAACACAAGGCTAAGACACTGTAACAGTGAAAAAATGGGCTTCTGGAAATGAGTAATGAACTTGATTCAGTTGCCCATACATAGGTGAGAAGTGTACTTTCAGATGGCCTGGAGCATCCTATGATGTGTGGAGCCTGCTATATGGTAGAGGATGTAGGCTAGACATGTTCTTTGGAGTACTGAAAAGGGAAGAAATACAGATGAAATAAGCTGTTTCTCCACTGTAGCAGCAGATTTGTTTTTTCTCCAACACAGCAAACTACTTGCATTTCAAGTGTTTACTGCTTGACAGCACAGAGATGCTCTGGTACAAAGGGATATTTAGATGAAATAGCTTCCAGTGGTCATCTTTAGAACTGAAGTTGAGCACCTGGTAACATGTAGGGTCTTTTCACTACCTAGAAGCTCTGCAGATTGCAATTTGCTGGGAGAAACCTCTCTCTAAGTGGAAGAGCAGCCATAAAATGAATAAGTTGTCCTGGAGTGCAAGGCCAGTTTATTACCTTCAGGAAATAAAAAGTACTTAGGTCTGCTAGATAAATTTTTAAATGAATCACCTTTTGTCTTCCTTGGCCTTTGGATTTCTCTTAGTTTTGGTTTCATTGTGTAAACCCAAGACTGAGCAAGGTTTTGCTCCCTGCTTGTTAGCTCTCAGGATCAAAGCCTATCCTTCTGCTAGTAATGTTCGGTTGCTACTGCATGTAAATGAAGCTTTCCTAAGCTTCCAGCATCTTTTACATTTTGCTCTGTGATTTAGAGATTTATATCATATCCTGTGGGTTAATGAGGAAAGGATTCTAAGGATCATCATTTAGTATGCAGAAAGGTCTTTGTCACATAAGGTCTTATTGTAATTTTACATTCCTGTTCAGAAGGTCAGATAAATTTCTGCTTTATATGATGTTCACTTCCCAAAGAGAATGCTATACACAGTGATTTTTTTTTCTCTTTGCTTTCATAAAATTATTGGATTTTAAAATCATGTCCTATACAGATACTATAAGATATGATATATTTATTTTAAAGGGAACTATTTATGGTATATTAATAGTCCCAATTATAAACCATCATTGTCAAATTATGTTACTACCACAGCCTGATGCGTAGGCTCTGAGAGGCTAATGCAAATGATATTGCAGCACTGTTCTGTTGCCAGCACTTACAGCCTTGAAAAACCTTAATTATTTTATCTTGCCATGTTAGATTGTGCAAAATAGTTAAATATTCTTACATACTTACTAATAAACTAGTCAAAATGTTAATAAAATTTGTGCAAATCTGTTCATCAGCAATGTTTGTTCCACAGTTTCAACCATCATCTTTGTATTCAGTCACTATATGCTTCCTGCACAATTCTCATCATCTCATCCAATCCTATGTCAAAACCTTTTTTTTCCTGACATCTCCCTGTCCCCATACATCTGGCTGTCAACTCTAAAGCAAGAATGAAGTTTCTTCATCTTTTTTCTCCTCACTCACTTCTATTACTGAGGAATAACATCTAGACATTTGCCCAGCTCACAATTTGAAGGCCCTTTTTTTGCTTCATTTTCTGTATTCATTCACAGTCCATGACATAAATCGTAGGGCTTTGTTACTGTATATTTCTTAAATCACCCTTCCTTTCTCGGGCTGTTGAAACCAATGCTGCCCCTAACAATTTCACATTTTCTTTCACATCATGAGCAATAGAATTCATCACTCTCTGTGAAATCCGTACAAAACACAGGTGCTGCTATAATTTTTATGAGCCATCACTTTGAATATGTTCCTATCACCACTCCTTTGTTCTTCAACCATATCAAGCAGAGGGTTGGAGCCAGATGATCCTTAAGGTCCCTTCCAACCCAAACTATTCTATGACTGTATAAATCCATTGTTCTTACTTACAAGAACCTCCACATTTTAGAACTATAAAGCCTGCCCACCTTATCGTCTCTTTCCTCCTGATTGTTTCCTTCCTTTCTCACCAGTGTTCTCTGCTGTTTGCTAGATCTTTAATCTGTGTGTATATATTCTGTATTTTATTCACAGAGCCATGTTTGAAGTTAATATGAAAGAACGAGATGATGGCAATGTTACTATTAGTAATCTATCACCCAAGGCAGTGAAAGCTTTTCTTGATTACGCTTACACAGGAAAAACAGAGATAACAAATGATAACGTGGAAATGCTCTTTCAACTGTCGTCATTTCTTCAAGTTTCACTCCTTTCCAAAGCTTGCAGTGACTTTCTAATAAAACGCATTGATCTTGTGAATTGCTTACAGTTGCTTTCTCTATCAGAAAGTTATGGTTCCGTCCGCTTATTTGATCATGCACTAGATTTTGTACAGAACCACTTTTCCTTGCTGCTCAGATCAAGTGATTTTTTGGAGATGAACTTTGAAGTATTACAGAAATGTCTTGAGGCTGATGAACTAAATGTCCCTGAGGAAGAATCAGTGTTGAAAGCTGTCCTTCAGTGGACCAAACACAACTTAGAAACACGACAGAAATATCTGCCTAATTTGATCACAAAAGTGAGACTACACCAGTTACCTGAAAAGACATTGCAGGACTTTCTACATTCTGAAGAGCACTTACTTAAGAGTGCTAATTGCTCAGTAATAATCAATGATGCAGTTAAAAGTGTGCAGGACTTTAGTGGACTGTTTCCAGATGCACGTCCTTCAACAACAGAAAAATACATATTTGTCCATAAAACTGATGAAGATGGAGAAAACAGACATACGTTCTGCTACAACATCAAAACAGATAAATGGAAAGAACTACCACATACGCACATGATCGATCTTCCAGGGTCGAGTTTATCTAGCTATGGAGAAAAAATATTTATAACTGGAGGATGCAGCGGGAATTGTTATAGGACCGTCAGGCTTCATATTGCTGAGCCATTTCATGATGCCACTGACCAAACCTGGTGCTACTGTCCAGTCAGCAATGAATTCTCTATAGTGTCAGCAATGAAAAAGCCAAGGACAATGCACACATCTGTCGTAACCTTAAATCAGCTGTTTGTAATAGGTGGGAAGACCAGAGGATCTCGAGAAACCCGAAGTCTTTTGGATGTAGAATCCTATAATCCTCTTTCCAAAGACTGGAAATCTGTAAGCCAATTACCAAGAGGCATCTACTATCCAGAAGCAAGTGCATGTCAGAATATAATTTATGTCCTTGGCTCAGAAGTAGAGATTACTGATGCCTTTAATCCATCTCTTGACTGTTTTTTTAAGTATAATGCCATGACTGATCAGTGGTCTGAGCTGGTAGCAGAATTTGGGCAGTTTTTCCATGCGACTCTCATCAAAGCCGTTCCAGTGAACAGTACGTTGTACATATGTGATCTCTCCACCTACAAGGTCTACAGCTTTTGCCCAGAAACCTGTGTTTGGAAAGGGGAAGGATCTTTTGAATGTGCTGGCTTTAATGCAGGGGCAGTTGGGACAGAAGACAAAATTTATATATTAGGTGGTGATTACGCTCCAGAAGAAATCACAGATGAAGTTCAAGTCTACCATAGCAGCAGGTCCGAGTGGGAAGAAGTTTCACCAATGCCAAGAGCCTTAACCGAGTTTTACTGTCAGGTCATTCAGTTTAATAAGTACAGGGACCCCTGGTCATCTGTACTGGCAATTTGCTCTGGAGAATTTTGAAACTCCAGAGTCAAAAGAATCTATTTAAATGCACAAGTTTTAGAACAGATTTTTAGGTGTTAATTTACAGTTCGAGGGAAAAAAAAAAAAGTACTGTTTTAATTAAAGCTTCAGTTTAAATTGTATATTATAGAATTGCTTTTGGAAGAGTACTTTAAATCGTCATTCATACTAGTCATTATATAGGAAGTACAACTTGATTTTACATGCAAGTCTTCTCTGTAATTATTAGAATTATTTGCAGAATGATAGTACTTTTCCAAAAGGCACAGTCGTGAGGAATTAATTGTGTAATATGTGCCATTATTTCTGTAATATTCACACTTGTCCCAGTAGACAAACTGCTGAGTGAGAAAACCGTTATACTGATTTTCCCAATGTAAGTGAAGTTTAAAAGAAATCTATGTAAGTGTTGTTTTCTCTAGGTTTTTTTAATGTTCATAAACCTGTAAGAAGAATTGTCAGCTTTATCGTATTATAATAGAACGACCTTAGCAAGGGCAAGAGCCAAAGTGACCTTCACAGCATTAAAAGCAGGTATCTAACTCGAAGAGACTATAATCTTATTTCAGCTCTTCAGTTTTTTACCAGTTTTTCTCCATCCTTGTGCCTTAGTAGTAGCTCTGCTTTCTGTTTTCATCCCATTAACTGTGGCAAGATAAACTTTGATGACATATTGCAGGGTGGGCAAGATTTCTCTACAGGATGGATTATTCATGTGGTATCTTTGCTTCAGTCATGCTGTTAAGAAAAAAAATACTTCAGGATGTTTTCTAACAGAAGTCTTCCCTCTCTGAAGTCTCCAGCGCTACCTACTAAGCAGCTGCTAGCAGCAAGCTGTAAAATGAATTGTAGATGTTGCTTTGGTTAACTACGCAAAAAATCCTATAGTGCATATATCAAATACAAAGTTATGAAACCAAATCCCCATATTTAAAGTAAATAGTATTTCTGAGGTGAAAAAGTCCCTTCCATAGGGGTTTAAATGAATTAAAACAGTTTATCTTGTACTTCATGGTAACTTTTAAGTGTTGAACTATTACATGGTAAACGCTACACAATATATTGTTTGATAAGCTTTCAGTAATCATCTATTGTTAAAATTGTAGTGGACTTTTAGTATTAATACTAGTCTAGGCATACATTGTGAAGTATATTTGATCTTATGCACACAAAGTGGGACCTGTGTCTGACAGAAGGACACTAAAATTACCTACGTTTCATAAATTCATTTGTAAACTTCCATAGTCTGAGAGAGCTATTTGAGTAATATAGAGTCCTTACATTCCATGTAAGTATTGTTTAAGCAGTAAGGTTGTCTTATGCCAGGCAGAATGGCTCTAAACATTTAAGCACGTCTTTTCCAAGCAGTTTAAAAATTAACAAAATCTAGTGAGGCATGTAAAACATCTTCCATTTGGCTTGAGACGACCGCGGTAAGTTCATTATCACATCACTGCTGCATGTACTTCTTGCAAAACTCAAGCTCAATATTAATGCTTAAAGCTTAATATTGCCTAGCAGCATACTTCTGCTTTAAGCAGTAAACAATGGAAAGCTCCAATTCTGTGACTGATTGATTTGACATCACCTTTGTCAGTTTAGGTAACATTCATCATAAATATTTTCATAAGGATGTGAATGAAAATTATGCACTTTTAGAGAATATTGATAGAGTAGAACCCTCCCACTCAACAATTTATTTGTATTAAGATGTCTGTCAGTTCTGTAGAAGCAAATAGCTGCGTGTTACAATATTTCAGACAACTTCCACATTCACCTTCCCTGGAGGTGTTTAAGGCACAAGTAGATGAGGTCCTGAGGGACATGGTTTAGTGTTTGATAGGAACGGTTGGACTCAATGATCCAGTGGGTCTCTTCCAACCTGGTGATTCTATGATTTATTTTGCTCTTTTCATACTGGGTTTCCAAATCCTGTTACAACAGTACTTAGCCAGGTAACCTTTGCAATACCAAAATGCAAGCATCTTTGTAGTAGAACACAACTATTTTTGTCAGTGTAAAGCAAATGTATTGCATAGTTTAGGAGAGATGGAGAATAGTATTCCTGCTTACTGAAACAGTAGGAGAAAAATAGACATATAGGAGAACAGTAGTGTTAGCATTAATAAGGCTACTAAGGGTAGCATAGAGGCTTCATTAACCATTAATTATTGCTGCTTGTCACTTCATCAGAAATACAAGGCCCAGTTCTCCTTTGCTTGTGTTTTTCTGTTGTTTTTATGCCTAAGTAATGTCAGTGTGCGATTTATGCAATGAGAAAGATAATGCATTATGCCCATAGTACACTGGTATAAATAGCTATGCAAATTGGAAGAGACTGCAGGATGGTGCAGTTTTTTTAATTGCCAGTGTCATGACCAAATTGCTGGGTCATCTAAACAGCAGGATGGAGCTTAATTTGGAAAATAAGACATGCTTCTTTAATATTCTATGCTACATTTTGCACAGGAACTAATGTCAGTTCCCAGTTTGACAAATCATTCGTGGATTTTATGTGGTGTTGATCAGTGATAAGGAAATAACGTAGTCGTGTCAGTTACTTTATACAATTGTTTACAGAAAAGTTACTGTGAAATAGTACTAATTTTTTTCAGTTATGTAGGTTACAACTTCCACAGAGGAAAAAGGTCATTTGCCACAATTCCACGTGCAGAGAGCTAAGTCTGATAGCACTGAGTGCAGAAGAAGCTGTGTTAGAAGCAGCAGCTTAGAGTCATGGTTGAAGATAAGGCTTTATGATAGAGTTAAGATCCTATATTCCAAATCCTGCGATTAATTGTTAATGATGTAAAGTGACTTCCCAGTGAAGTCAACAACACTACTCAAAGAATATGGATTACTTGCATGAGTAACTGCTGTAGGTCCAGATCCAATAGATTTTTCAGTCTATTTTATGCAGCTGTTATGCAATTAAAAAAAATCACAAAACTATTGCAAAGCAAGTTTTTCTACATATTTTCTGACTTTTCAAAGTTCATAGTACTTTAAGGAAAAGTACCTTCCTCTAAAAATAGTCAATGACTGGATTAATGATTACCTATGTTCTCACTGAAATATAGTAAGGTGTTTAAAACATACAGGTTGCATGTAAAGTTATAATCTACTATTTGCACTTAAATGATGTAACCAAAACATTTCTAATAGTATTATGTGTCACGGAACACGTTATAAGCATGACCAAGTATAATATACACAAAGATAATATGTATAGTACGTGGGATTTTAATATCCTGTAATGATTATATTGGATTGTTTTTAAAGAATGCTATCCAAACATTATGGCACTTTGGTAATGTTATCATACTGGCTACAATAAATGTCAATTATTCAGGTGTTTATATTGATTATGTTTGCACAGACCTGATGATTATTGTTTATGTACTAATGAGTTTATTTTCTATAGAAGTCAATTTACTGCTGTTAAAAATTCATTATATTCACAAAATGGAGTAGGTTTACCAGGTCAGATTTATTTCTGATATCTCTCCATGAAGAAAGCTTATACCTCCTCTGATTAGCAGTAGGTATAGGTAACATATAGCCTATAGAATGTGCTGTCTGCTGTTTGTAACGTGGAGTCCAATTTTAGATGTTTCTGTTTGTGGGTGACCAATAGGAGGCAGCATAAGATCTATTTTAATTAAAAGAAACTGAAACCAGGGTTATGTTTGCCAGTATTTATAACTGAACATTATTTACTCTTTTTTCCCTTCGAACATCCAATGAAGCATAGAGATCAGTAACATTTTGCTGCTGCCTGGGCTCTGCTGATATATGGAAAGTATGATAATACATGTTAGCCGAGTTGTTCATTCTTTTGTGAAATAAAAGCACCGAGCAAACAACTCCTTCTCAGGTCTGATTTTTTTGCAGTGAGTTTCAAACCACAGAGAATCTACTGTGTTTCTAATGAAGTTAACTACTTCTTTTCCTCTTTCTTTTTTTTTTTTTCCAATTTGAGAACATTTTGAATGTTGTATTCTAACCAAGAATGCACTAAGCATTCATGGAAACTGCAGTGAGATTTTTTTTTAATTATCCTTGGACCTTCTATTTGTATATCCTTTTTAGATTAATTTGCTGCTCCCATACTAAACTTTATTTGGTCTGCCAAAAAACTCTCAAGTTTACCATTCTAAAGCAATAAATACCATTCTATTTGGTATCTCTTTTTAACCAGATTCATCTAGCTCAGATTGATATAAAGATGTTTTTAATAGTTTAAGTCTTGCAAATCATTAGATATTTGTTTTGACTGAAATGAGCTTCTGTATTACTTAGAAGTTTCTTGAATAAAATGAGCTACTTAGTGTAAAATCCTTGTGCACAGCATGCAAAAATGGCTTTAATACAAAAAGGAAGCCCTGTGTTGTCTCACCCAGAACTTAAAATTCTGTGACCTTCAAACCTCTGTATATGGGCAGTGTTACAGCAATAAAAATTAATGTTTCAGCACTCCAGGGCCTTTTCCCTCCAGCTAGCAAGAGCTTTTTGGAAGCACATACAAATTCTAACAATGCTCACAATGTTAAAAGCTTCTATTGAGCAATTAAGAGATTCACAGACCAAATTTGAGAGGTGTAGTCTTGGAACCCTGTGCATAATCAGAAGGAAATTGCCTATGCGTGTTCTACAAATCCAGAGAATCCATCATGGACTTGCACATTCTGTCTATGAAGTGGGCCACGTGGTGGGGCTTTCCTCATTGTCATTAAAAGCAAATAAATAGAATCGAGGTTTAATGAAAAAGTACAGGTAATTATTATGCATAAATACAAGGCAGATCACATGAACAAAGGAGGTCTAAGGATTTTTGTTGGAGGAAGCTGTTTTTTCACCTCTAATTAACAGCTTCTGTGATAGTGGAATAACAATAGGGAGAGAAAGCAGAGCTATCTGCTTAAATTTGCAGCTACCCTATGAAATCATGTGCTTTCTGGTTAAAGTCATTCTAACGGACACTAATCACACTTAGTGTTTTGTGCTTCACAGTAAAAGAAGGATACTCAATGAGGTATAATTAGCACTAACTATTTTTGCAGACTGGCAGCGGCTCAGACTGTTAATGACTCTCTATCATTTTTTCCACCTAGTTGCATCTGAATCTACTTCGAACCAGCTCACAAGGGTTTTGGGGCACACTTGTATCTTGTTTCTGGGCACTGTCAAAATACTGGTAATAATGTAAACTCAAGCCTTGTTTGTACAGAGATAAAAAATACAGAGGTAAGAAATGCCCCTACACAATCATTGCCAGCAAGATGACATAGTCTTGCTACCTCAGTCCTTACTGTTGGACTCAATGATCCGATGGTTCTCTTCCAACCTGGTGATTCTATGATTCTATTCTATGATTCTATTCTATGATTCAAGTTCTATTGTATTTAGTACACAATGGGCAAGAATGGCAGCAAAAACTACCATTACCTGGAAGTAAGCAGAGAAATTCATAGCTTTTCCATGTGTAGTTTCTCTGAAACTGGAAAACACCATTTGAAAGGAGGATTGTGATTTCGTAATCACAATTATGATCACTAGAAGCTACATGAAACAAAACAACTGAATCACACATTCAAAATGCTAAAGTCCAAATACTGAATACAGCCCAGAACCTAGATTTGAAAGGACTGAGAAAGTAATTGTTAATAAATATGCAAAGTAACACGTGCGTGCATCAGATTAGGTAGAACAGAAGTAGCAAACTTCAGAAAAAAACCCAGTATTTTGAATTATCTATCAGAAAGTAGTGCCTTAAGCCTGCACAAAAGTTATGTTACCTAGGCAACAGTATGTACTACAAAGAGCAAGTGTCAGAAACTTCACGTGCATGCAGCTGAGGAGACAGAAAAGAGCCCAAGAAAAGAGCTTCACAAAAGTGTTTGGCATTTATATTTGTCTTCCCTTACTCATAGAATAGTTTGGGTTGGGAGGGACCTTAAAGATCATCCAGTTCCAACCCCTCTGCCATGGGCAGGGACACCTACCACCAAGCCAAGCTGCTCAAAGCCCCATCCAATCTGGCCTTGAACACCTCCAGGGTGGGGCAGCCACAGCTTCCCTGGGCAACCTGTGCCAGGGCCTCACCACCCTCACAGTGAAGAAATTCTTCCTTACGTCTAGTCTAAATCTGCCCCTCTCCAGTTTACACCCACTGTCCCTCATCCTGTCACCACAAGCCTTTGTAAACAGACCCTCCCCAGCTTTCCTGTAGCCCCCTTCAGGCACTGGAAGGTCACTATAAGGTCTGCTTGGGAGCTTCTCCTCTCCCTCTCCCTCTCCCTCTCCCTCTCTCTCAGAGTCACATCTAGCCAGCACAGGTCAGACCTCACACAAGATGTTATCACCTTCAAAGAATGAAAGTAGT
>WAAB01008991.1:62376-73001 GCA_013389865.1 Piaya cayana | reverse complement strand
TCTAGTGCTTCAAAATTTTTTTTTTTTTCCAGTTAATTCATACCAAAATGATGATTTTTTTTTTAACTACTAGTTATGCCACCAGCCCTTTTGGCTCGGTGTCGCTGGACAGCATTCCAGTGACAATGTGATCCAGCCATTTGTCATACACAGAGCATGAAATGGGATTTGGGAAGGGAGCACTGGGCAATGTGATTGCGGCAGCTCCCACCACAGCCTCATCATTTTTCCTTTCTGGTCTCTTAAAGCAAAATCTCCTGCTGCTGGGTCACAGTTACTATGCCAATGAATGCACCAAATCACAGTGATCAGAAAACATATTAGAAAAACACCAGATCCACAGATACAAGCCCAGAAGAAGCTATTTTCATGCACTGCACATAATCCTTTTAAACCTGACCTGCTTTAGAGGACACTTCCATCCTCTCCTTTTACAGTTTATTAAAAATACCATTGTTATTTTCTGTTGCAGTTTTACTGTTTCTAATTTCCCTACTTTACACTATCAGTAGTTTTATTCTCCACATTATCAGAATACCTTGCCTTGTTACTTCCATATTTTCTAATTGCAACACTCCATCATTAGTCAACTGGTTCATAGTGTGGAAGGCAAAGTTGCTATTTCATTTCATGCTATATAATGCAATGCTTCTGGTTCAGTAATTACATTGTGCAAGGCTTGTGATCAATCCTGAGATAGCTCACTCATGATGGATAGCGCCATCAAGGAGTATATAAGAATTAAAGGAAGAAGCAAATTTTTAATTTTGCTCCTCTGTCAATTTAGCTACTTGAACACAGCTTTTCAGACCCATATTTTTTTCTCACTGAGATAGGAAGAGATTGCAGAAATGAGACTGAAGTAAGACAAGTGAAGTTTGAAAAGCATTTTCTGAAGTTTTGGTTTGCAAAATAAGAAAAATATAAATTAGACATTCTTCCTCATAAAGCTACCCTGCATTACTCTGTAATAGAGTGCAAATCTTTTAGTCACCTGTTTAATGTACTGGAGAAAACCATTACCTGCTTCTCATAACTATTCCAAGGATTATGTGAAATGAGTCAATGATCTTACTTGCTACTACTGCTCAGTACTAGGACTGTGAAAAAATAATATTTCCAAAGGGTTTCTGTTCAGTCACAAGAGCGTTCATGAATCAAGTCATTTTTCTGAAGTGGCAGCCAACTTTGAAATAGTCACAAGGATATTGAATTATAGAACAGTTTGGGTTGGAAGAGACCTTAAAGATCATCTAGTTCCAACCCCGCTATGAAGTACCTTTCCCTAACAGGGTAAGAAATGCAAAAATGGGGTCGACAGCACGGGTGGCAAGGACAGCCAGAACGTACTGGCAAGCAAGTACGAGTGCTGAGGGCAGTAGCCTGTGTGGACAAATCCTTGTGCCCCAAGGTTCAGCAGAGGAAAGTTTTATCCTAGTGGTGCATGTTTAAACTTTTCTCAGAAGCATCTGCTGGGAGGCAATTTCAGGGACAGAATTTCTGGCCTGACAGGCTGTTGCTTTGGTTTAATAGAGAGATTTATGTTCTTGCGTATCGTTATACAACTGCATGATATGAAGGTAAAACCTGTAGGTTAAATATTCCTACTGAAATTTTTTCTTGTTTGCACTTCTTTTTTGACTTTGACACAGGACTGCATCTCAGACTTTTCCATCTTACTTCCTATCTGCCATCCTTTTAGTACCTCATCCCTGGAGGCAGTGAGATACCACCAGGCAGAAATTACAGAGTCAAAAATGGTTCAGAAACTCCAAGTTCAGGTACCTGGAAGAGGGTTTGTTCATCTCAACATAAGTAATGGCAAAGAAAGGTGAGGTGTCCATGTCCAAAAAAAGTAAATGAGTAGTGTCAAGGTGATTTTATATCAAAAACATTCCAAAGGTCTGATGTTTAGCATTAAGTCACAAAGCAGGATAGAAATTCAAGGAAGAGAGGACAATAGGACTAGACCAGTAAGAGAGTTGCTACTCACTCTGCTGTGAAAATGGCTATCAAAAAAAAAAAAAGCTGAAAGCAGATGATTATGATGCTTAAGCAAGTGGAGAGTGTTGGAAATGGGGGAACTGGGCGGCAAGTGGAGGATCCTGGCTGGCTGCCTGGCTCCACCACCTCCTCTTCCTCAAGAAGAAACAATACAGTATCACTTTGGGTTTTCCACTAAAGCAGCTCATCCCACCATCTCCCGCATGATGGATGAGTACGACCAACATGCAAGGCCAGCTGCAATCATAAAAGACCAACAGCAGAAAAGCAACAAATCAGGAACTGGAGGAAAAGCAGTGGAGCCAGTAAGCAAATACCAGGTATGAAGGTGAAAGGCACTAAGGACAGTGACTACAGAATTTATAGCATCTTACCTATCTTCTTGGGTCTGCAGCACCAATATGCTTTTCTATTCAGATATTCAATTGACTTTCAAATGGACAAGTGACTGCTGTGCATTTTATTAACACAGCAATCTTTTATTTGAAAGACTCCAGCCTGTTTACAAACAGCAAACTGCCACACTGAAAAGGATTCATGAGAAATGCAGTAAAGACAGATCGATTTATCATAGAATTTTTAAAGGTCATCTAGTCCAATGCCCTTGTGTTAAACAGGGACATCTTCAGCTAGATCAGGTCGCCCACAGCCCCATCCTACCTGGCTTTGAACATCTCTAGGGATAAGTCATCTACCACCTCTCTGGGAAACCTGTTCCAGCGTTTCACCACCCTCGCCATGAAAAATATCTTCCTTATATTAGTTTAACTCTACAATCTTTTAATTTAAAACCACTACCCCTTGTCCTATTGCAACAGACCCTTATAAAATGTCTGTACCCAACTTTTTTACAGATCTCCTTTGATCAGTTACTCCATTCTGGAATGTATTGTTTTGCATTGTCACAGCAGAATAGCAATTAAGTAAAACACAGCAGAAAAAGAGGGAAAATAGAGTATACAAAGGTAAAGAGATGGATTGTAAATTTTCCTGGGCCTGATTCAGACATGCTTAACAAAATCAGCATTTTAAGCCACTGACAACTTGATCGCTTGCAGAGCTGAGGACTGTTTGGTGGTTCCTCTCTAGGGACCATGCTGCAGGATTTCTAGAGAGGACCTAAGAGCTTGGAGCCAACTGATGGCCAGTGGCAGCATAGAGACCTGGGGAGAGTAAGGGTCCTTTCTCCCTTGGATGCGAGGGGCCAGTCCATGTCTAGGTGTGGGCAGGAGAGGGAGGAGGAGAGAGTGGATCAGCCTTCCCCTGAGCTCACTGTCCATTTCTGAGTGCTCAGACCTTTAAAGAATTGCACAAAATGTAGAAGGGGAAAAAAAGAGAGGGAGATAAAAGGCATTATTTTTGAATATTGGTTTTACCAGAGAAAAAACAATAAGAGCTAAGGGCAGGAGAGAAAAATGAACCTATACAAAAGCATAACAAAAAATCGGGGTTTGTTGTTTGATTGTATGGGTGTTTCTTCTTTTTTTAAACACCTTCTAAGGGAGCAGGCAGTAGTATCTCTGCTTTTAGACAGGTGCAGACCTCCCTGCAGATATCTCCCAGATCACTGGCACACTGTATGCTCTAGGATGGGGACTGGTGCACTAATGGCTTTCTAAATTACTCAGGCCAGACCATACCTAAAATAACTAGCACTGTTTACATGTTGGGACTGGAGAGATCTTTTGGCCTGGATATAGAGAGGAGAAATTGTGGGCTAATCTCAAGGGTTTCCAGGATAGAATCACAGAATCATAGAATCACTAGGCTGGAAGAGACCCATCAGATCATCAAGTCCAACCATTCCTATCAAACACTAAACCATNTCTTCTCTGGACTCGCTCCAGAGCCTCAACATCCTTCTTGTGGTGAGGGGCCCAGAACTGCACACAGGATTCGAGGATCGGTCTCACCAGTGCTGAGTACAGATAGCTCTTAATGGACTAACTAAGGATTATCACCTACCTCTGAGCTGTCTCAGAGTGTAAAACCAGCATTTCTGTTGAGTCAAATATATACGGTCTCACATTCCTCTAAGAACTGATTTGTGTTTGACCTTATGTATAAGATCTAGACACTCTAAATTTTTGTCCACAAATAACTTGGTAACAAAATATTTTCTGGAAGCAGCTCTTTCAGAGGCAGAATTGAACACAAATACTTGTCCTCCTTCTCCTTCCTGGATTCTGCCAGCTTCCCTTCATTCAAATTGTTCTTCCATCTGCCTTGTTTATAATAACTGCAGTGTTTCTGCAAGAAAGAGAAAAGGCTGTTTATTTAGAAGGGTGTACTCAGAAGCTTGACAGTTTAGCTGGACTGTTCTCTAGAAAAGAAAATTCAGTCTATTAGAAGATGCCAGCTTTTATTCAGGATGAGCAAACCCATTCAGAAAATAAGCCTCTCATGTCCTCTTTTATCTTGGCATTGTTAAGACTGGGTAGATCATATTTTTATTCTTTTTATAGAAAACTCTTATTTCCAACAAAAGTGTTTGTAGGAAAGACAGAAATCAAGATCTATGAACTTCAGTTCACAGCTTTTCATCCAATAGTTCAGAGAGAGGAACCCAGAACTGGGGAGAGTGGAGATTTTGAAAAGCCTCTTCCTGGCTCCCCTATACTACTCCCAAAGGGAAGGGAGTAACCTCTAGACAGACTTGATCTGCCACCATCCCTTGGGGTCAACAGGACCCTCTGCATGGCAGATATGTGACAGGGGATCTGCTTCTTCTCCTGAACAGCTCTATCATAGAATCATAGTATCATAGAATCACTGGGTTGGAAAAGACCCACTGGATCATAGAGTCCAACCATTCCTATCAAACACTAAACCATGTCCCTCAGGACTTTATCCACCCGCGCCTTAAACACCTCCAGGGAAGGTGAATCAACCACCTCCCTGGACAGCCTGTNGTGGTGAGTGGGCCCAGAACTGAACACGGTATTTGAGGTGCGGTCTTACTAGTGCCGAGTACAGAGGAAGAATTACCTCCCTGGGCCTGTTGGTCACACCATTTCTGATAAAAGCCAGGATGCCATTGGCCTTCTTGGCCACCTGGGCCGCTGCTGGCTCATGTTCAGTCAGTTTTCAACCAACACCCCCAGGTCCCTCTCCTCCAGGCAGCTTTCTAGACAGACTTCCCCTAGTCTGCAGCTCTGCAATGCTAATGCAAATGCCCTCATTGTTACCTGTACCAAGGGAAGCTCCATGTCTCTACTGCTCTTCAGAAGGTGGAGATCTGAACAGGGAAGTGTATGTGTGTGTACGCATGGGTGCATATAACCCAAAGGAGGTTTAGGAGAAAATATGTTTTGATGGAGATAGACTCCATGGTCCCCCATGAATATGAGCTGCCTCAAGCCTGCAAATGATGCAGATCAACACTTCCCTAGAGTGTTGATGTGCTTTTACCAGAGTGCATACTACAAATCTGACATATGTGACCATTTTGGTTGGGTGACATTCACCAGTGGGAAGGAAGGATGTGGTTATTTTTGCTTGATTTGCCTTGCTCTGTGTAGCATAAAATATTTGGGTCCTGTGGATGGGGTTCTCCCATCTGCCGCACAGCCTCTCGCCATTGCTGTATCACCAAATGGAACTAGAGAAGAATAAAGGGGTGGAGAACAAGGACAGCTGGAGAATTCAGAGATACTCTCAAGAAGAGACAAAATTAACAATACTAGAAGCTTCTAAGGAAATTTAAAGTGTTTACATCTTCCTAGCAATGAAGGAACATAGACTGCCAATCACTGCTAACATAATGGACAGTTTTTCAAAGTATCCTAAGCAAAAAGAAAAGCCTCTTCTAGACTGAAAAAAGAAATGAAGAGACAAGGTCGTTTGCTAAGAATGTTTGTACTGGTTGTTCAAACTGTTTGGATGAGACTGAATGAAATAGATGTAAAGCTGAAGTTGTTCCTCCAAAACTAATGACAACCATGTCTGGCGAGACTTTCAGAAAACTAGAGATGCACCCATGGAAAACAAGATCATTCAGTTGCAAGGGTGGGATGGAGACGCCCAGGTTAGTTGCACAGCACATTTCCCTGACAGAATATTTCTTGTCAAAGGACTCAGATTAGTGCCTGTGATAGATGAGCAGATCCAGAATTGTAACAGATACAGGGTTTTTTACAGTTACTTTAGAGTTGATTTTAATTTGATAGCTAAAAACAGGTATCAGAAAGCAAATTTAAGTACAACTGATGCCGATGGGGAGCTTTGAGACTATAGTTTTAGGTGAATTGATGTCTTCCCATTAAGCTTGTTTTCTGTCAGCCTTTGTTTTTGCATAATGTAAATTCGTGCTCATCTTTTTAATCCATCATTTTCATTGGAAATGTTTGTTCCAGCCTTATTTCTCTTCCTTTAGCATTGTTATAAAAAGTTAACTCAATCTGGAGTTCAAATAGAGGTTTTAAATTCTTTCTTAAGTCAGTGTAGTGGGACAGAGAGGAATACTGAAGTGTCCTGTTCAGATTTCAACTACAATTGGGGCAATGAGTGTAAACTGGAGGGGGCAGATGTAGACTTGACAAAAGGAAGAATTTCTTCAACTAAGAGAGTGCTGAGGCACTGGAACAGGTTATCCAGGGAATTTGTGGACACCAAATCCCTGGAGGGGATGAAGGCCAGGTTGGATGGGGCTGTGGGAAGCCTGATCTAGTGGGAGGTGTCCCAGCCCATGGCAGGGGGTTTGGAACTGGATGATCTTTAAGGTCCCTTCCAACACAAGCTATTTTATAATTCTATGAATTGCTACTGGAAAATTTCTACCCAATGTATAGATTTTTTTTTTTTTTTTATGCTGCAGAAGGAAAGGAAATAATAGGGACTGAGTAAAAGGAGGAGAAACAGCAGGAACTTATTTTAAACAAATATTAAAAGAGATAATAATAAGGGATTTATGAGAACTAAAACCAAATGCCTCCACAATCTGGATATTTAAAGTCAGCATTTTTGGCTTGTTCCTTATCCAAATCTTACCTCTGATGTTATTTCTGTGAACCTCTGGAACCATGTAAGGTACTGTTTCAGAGGTAGTGGGCTTCCTCAGAGACAAAGAGGTATGCAAAGGCTGAGAATATTCATGTCAGCAGCAGAAAGAATGGCTCGAACCAATTCTCAGTGCACCCCTCTTCCACGCCTTCCTGTAGGTCTACACCCAAGTTTAACAACATCGCTAAGCTTGGTATTACAGGGTTATAAATGGGCAGATAACCTCATCACAAAAATGCGAGGCAGTTCATCTCCAGATGCACAACAAAGACTGAAGAGGAATGATAACGGAGATGTCATTTTCTCTGTGTAAAAAGGCTGATGCCACAACTTACCGGTGTGCTCTGGGAGTAGCCGTTACTGTTATTGCCTGTGCAATACTTTTCCCCAGGTTTCACAAGAAATTTCACTTCAAAGGGAGCCTGTTTGATAAGTTTTAGCAGCTTTCACGCATGCTGCACCACCCCCACCCTCTATGTATCACGCTACTGTTATATATACAAAGTGCAGCAGCCGAAAAAACTTTTTGTCCTTTTTCTTTTGTGTATGTGTGGGTATATAGGAAATCATCCAAAAGAAATCAAAATCAGAAATGCATCATCAATTATCAAATACACATAAATTAATCTTTTAATGGTAAGAATACCATTTCAGAGGACACATTCACCTACTCATCACATTTCCCACTGAAGTTAACAGAATAAGGTTGTAGACCCGCAAGGAGTAGGCAGGGAAAAAGCCACCACATGTTCACTGCAACATGTGATGATAACTCACTGCCAAGCATGGTTGGGCTCTTATCCCAACTTGTCCTCCCTCCAACAGTCTGTGGCTGCCCTGGGTTTGGCAGTCGTGTTGCTGCAGGATCACCTCAGGGGAGAAAACTGGTCTGAGGGGTTCTGACTGGGAGCAAACCTTCCACATCCCATATGAAAGAAACAGGCAGATCTACAGCTGAATAAAGGCAAGACAGAGGAGTTTTCTGTCTTCATCTGCACACATCTGAATGGATCTCGCAGGGATGTGACAAGGTTTCCCTCCTTTGTGCTGATGTCTTCTTAGCTTGACAAAGCTTTCAGGAGTATGAAATATGACTAACCAAAGCGTTGTGCTGACACCACCTTGGGATACACGGATTAGGAGTGACTCCAGGATGGAAAAAAAATGCTGTACAATGAGATATTTAAATAACAAATCAGTTTAATTGATTTGAGATACTGGGTCATGATAAGAGAGCTTGATTAAGGTCTAGAAGTATCTACATGGGACATTTCTGAGGTTGCAGCAAATAAAGGCAAATGCATACAAACAAATTCCTGGATGCAGAAAGTACCTGCACTTAACCTTGAAAAAAACCCACTTATTACCCCCTGAGGGCTTTCAACACCCTGTCCCTGGGATCTAGATTTTTTTTCACTCAACATCTTTATGTCAGTTCTGAGTGGCATTTGGAAGTTCAGCACCAGCATAGGAAGTGCTGTGGGCCATAACAAATGTGCCTTCCAACGAGATGCTGCTGATTTTCCCTGCTGGACTACAGACCTGTGGGTCACTGAAAAGATCAAGAGATTGCCTAACCTGTCTGTGTTAATAAATGATTACAGTCTGAATTCCTCAAGCAGATAAGTGACTCAGGTGGTAGGTGGGTATTGTGCAGTGGGAATGAGCATACACCATACAAAAAATATCTTGCAAAACCAAATGACAAGCCCACACTCCAGTGTAGGTGTACCCATTACTATCAGTGTTTTCTCTAACATTTTTGTATGATAGAAGTGATGTCATATGCTGATAGTTGTTCCTTGCCTCCTTGTAATCCTGCATTTTTTAATTTTTTTTTTTTTTTTTACTTTTCCCAAAATCCATGCCAGAAACCAGCAATCCCTTGGGCTTCATGGTGTAGTGGTGGACTGGGCAGTATTAGGTTTATGGTTGTTCCTAATGATTTTAAAGTTCTTTTTCCTCAAACCTAAATAATTCTATGATTCATTTGTAACAGTCTGCTTTTGTTCTGCTACAAATGTTTACTCCCACTAGCAAGAATAACCAGCCCAGCACTGCCTCTATCCACATCCCCTTTTCTCGGCCAGGATTTTGCTATAGCTGGTCTCCTAATTCTTTGGCTCTTTATTTTAACTAAAACAATTTTTAGAGATTAAATTATTCCTCTTTCTTGCACATAGAGAACTATGTCCCTACCAACAGTAGAAGTTCAGGCAACTACATGAGGATCTTGCAACATGGCAAGTTTCCTAGTGGAGGGGATTTAGAAAATATATCATGAAAGGAGCAGATGGGAGCAAGAAGGGTATAGGAGGGCATTATAAGAAGCAAGAGTTTAATAAGCTTTCTAATCTTTTTAACACTATTCTTTTATCAGACATGAATAATCCCTTGATGAGGATACCCATTCCCCATTGGGATGGGTGAGTCAGGATCTGTGGGTGAGCAGGTGACTGTTAAATTTTGTGCATGCTCAGAACCTTAAATTGCACTTTTCACACCATCTCCCAGCACACACTGCTGCACCACCTGCTTAGCATGAACCTCCTGCTCAGCAACATGTTCCTTCTGGCCCAGGAAACTTGCTTTTTCCCCTCATCTTTTTGACTCATTGCTGCCACATCGGCCACAAAGTGTTTGAAAGTCAGAAGATTGCACTCACTGAATGTACTTTCAGAATGGACCCAAAGTCTCATATTGGACAGTCAGGCTCCCTCTTACTCTTTAGTTTGCTGTGTAGAACCACTTGGCCACCAGACCACTGCTTCTGCCTCTCTCCAAGTTGTCCAGTCTAGCAGCAATACTGTTTCATAATGCATTCAGTGTCAGGAAGGAAACAGTGTTCTACTGAATAATATTTGCAGAGCTTTAGCTTGCAAGACATTCAATACCATTACAAGTCTCCATACCAACCCCCCCTCAAAGCTAGGACATCCCACTTCAGTGTTAAATCAGGTTGCTGAAGATTCTATCTAGTAACTTATAAATTTCTCCAAGAATGGAGCCTCCACACCCCCTCTGAACAACCCATCTCTACGCTTGACCAAATACTGTGTGAAAATTTTCTTTACAAATGTCTAACTTCAACTTCTCTTGTAGCAGCTCCTGCCCACTGTGCCTTGCCCTCTCACTGTCTGTATAACCCTTAAAATCTTGCTGTGCAACTTGACTTTGTGTTCCCAGAGAGAATTTCTATTTCCTTGGAATCGTCTTCCACTGGATTCATTCTAACAAAGTGTTTGGATTTCTGTTTGACCACTGGTAACAGCTCAGTAAAAAAGATCTGACCTTTGTAGATCTCGTTCCAATGACCTTCTCTGAGTACTGTCCACTTCTGCGAATGCTACTGTAGTTCCTTCTTTGTTCCTCTTTCACTTGCACATCTTGCTGTTTGACACTGTTTGACATTAATGGTAGCTGGAACTATGGAATTTGGCATTTTGTCATTATTTTAATTGTGGCTTGACACAAGGCTTCATGTTGACTGAAATGTTGCTCAGTGGCATTTATTAATGTATTGATGCCTCGTGTAAATTTTCAATACCACAGTTGGAAAACGTACAAATCTTTTTCTTTCCTCTTCTTTCTTCTGACAAACAGTACAAGAAAGGACGTTC
>WAAB01008991.1:43450-61652 GCA_013389865.1 Piaya cayana | reverse complement strand
TGACTCATTGCTGCCACATCGGCCACAAAGTGTTTGAAAGTCAGAAGATTGCACTCACTGAATGTACTTTCAGAATGGACCCAAAGTCTCATATTGGACAGTCAGGCTCCCTCTTACTCTTTAGTTTGCTGTGTAGAACCACTTGGCCACCAGACCACTGCTTCTGCCTCTCTCCAAGTTGTCCAGTCTAGCAGCAATACTGTTTCATAATGCATTCAGTGTCAGGAAGGAAACAGTGTTCTACTGAATAATATTTGCAGAGCTTTAGCTTGCAAGACATTCAATACCATTACAAGTCTCCATAACCAACCCCCCTCAAAGCTAGGACATCCCACTTCAGTGTTAAATCAGGTTGCTGAAGATTCTATCTAGTAACTTATAAATTTCTCCAAGAATGGAGCCTCCACACCCCCTCTGAACAACCCATCTCTACGCTTGACCAAATACTGTGTGAAAATTTTCTTTACAAATGTCTAACTTCAACTTCTCTTGTAGCAGCTCCTGCCCACTNACCCCCCTCAAAGCTAGGACATCCCACTTCAGTGTTAAATCAGGTTGCTGAAGATTCTATCTAGTAACTTATAAATTTCTCCAAGAATGGAGCCTCCACACCCCCTCTGAACAACCCATCTCTACGCTTGACCAAATACTGTGTGAAAATTTTCTTTACAAATGTCTAACTTCAACTTCTCTTGTAGCAGCTCCTGCCCACTGTGCCTTGCCCTCTCACTGTCTGTATAACCCTTAAAATCTTGCTGTGCAACTTGACTTTGTGTTCCCAGAGAGAATTTCTATTTCCTTGGAATCGTCTTCCACTGGATTCATTCTAACAAAGTGTTTGGATTTCTGTTTGACCACTGGTAACAGCCCAGCAAAAAAGATCTGACCTTTCTAGACCTCATTCCAATGACCTTCTCTGAGTACTGTCCACTTCTGTGAATACTACTGTAGTTCATTCTTTGTTCCTCTTTCCCTTGCACATCTTGCTGTTTGACACTGTTTGACATTAATGGTAGCTGGAACTATGGAATTTGGCATTTTGTCATTATTTTAATTGTGGCTTGACACAAGGCTTCATGTTGACTGAAATGTTGCTCAGTGGCATTTATTCATGTGTTGATGCCTCGTGTAAATTTTCAATGCCACAGTTGGAAAACGTACAAATCTTTTTCTTTCCTCTTCTTTCTTCTGACAAACAGTACAAGAAAGGACGTTCTAGAAAAGGACATCTTTTGTCTTAGCAGCTATTTGCTGAATAATATTTTTTTTAAGTTAATTTTAGCATTTATCCAAGAGAGCTGATTGAAAAACAGAAGAGAGTTTTCTGACTGAGGGCTTCACACCTAAACCAAAAACAAAAATGTGTTCGTCTGCCTAGAAATGATTTCTTCTGCTTTCCTTCAGATATGTCACCTTTACTGAACTGTGTTGTCTATCCCATATTATAAACTCAATGTATGGGTGTAAAGCTCATTTTCCTAATGAATATTACAGTAAATAGGCCTGACAAAGTACAGCTGAAATATTTATATTCTTTCAGCAGCAGATTCAGTCTGAGTGAAGTTAGGCTACTTGGCATTTTATAAACAGGGAAGCTTTAGATTTACAAATATTCATCTGCCTGTTTTCTTCAAATCCAAGCTTAGAAACAAAGCAACTGTTCCCAAACTGTCACTGTAATGTCACTGGCTTCCATGAAGTCATCTCATCTCTCCTGTCACTATAACAACCTAACACTGTCTGTTGCTAATATTACAAAAACATTGAATTACCATAATTTTGAAAGTAAATCTGAAGAGGTGACTTGAAATGCAGCCTTTCTCCAATAAGTTTTGCAGGAAATGACCTTTTTAACAAGAAAACTTTTGAAAATATATCAGCTGAATTCAATATTAATCACACTGTGACTGGTAATTAGTCAAAAGGAAATAATATTTGTCAGTATTAAAACATGTTTTGTCCTTTTTCTCCTTGTTCTTTTCTATTTAGGGTGAACGGTTAAAAAAATTTGTATGGAGCTAACACACTGGATAAATAGTATAGAAAAATTGAAGGCAAATTAAGAGGGACGAATGTAAAACTGTATATCTAGGTAGGAGTGGTCTACTACAGAAACAATGAATGAAGGATGAGTGGTTCTGCAGCTTTACTGCAAAAAGTCAGGGAGGAAATGCACAAAAATCCTCATGCACCTGCAGATGAAGTGAAATTTAGGAATTCTGTCTGCAATACTCATTTGTGGTTTAATTGTGCCCACTTATTGCTGAACTGGAGGCAGTTTTCAATATGAGACTTAACGATGGATGTGGTTCATTTGTAAAGTGTCCTGGGGATAACAGTGTAACTAGTCTGAGGTTTACAAGTTAGTCAGAGATTACCTGTCATGGAGGACTGGAGATACTATATTGTCTCTAAAGATCAGGCTCGGGGTGGCAAGATTGCAACCTTCAGTTGGGATGAATCGAGTCATCTTGGCACAGAGAAACTAGCTGAGCTGCTGCAAGAGTAGAAGAAATCACAGCGGGTGGGAGGAAGCCGTGAGGGTAGGAAAGCAAAGGTGGAAAATCTCAGGGAAGGGAAACAAGTTCATTATAGAGGGAAAAGCTGGACTTCGATGGAGGTAGTTCTGGCAGGAAAATGCCAGAGAATGAGCTGCTTGAAATAAGGAAAGAGAAACCAGTAGAGCAGGTCCACAATGTGCCCATTCAGATTTCCATTTTCACCAATCCATTTCCTTGTTATTGATACCTGACAGAGCAGGACGTTATTCTAAAGCCTCACAAACAGAGAAAAAGGGCCAGGGTAGCCCAGCAGGGAGGAGGGTGGAGAAAGGATGGAGCCAGTAGCAGGAGCACACCAGAGAAAAGGGCTTTCTGCTCTTCTGGTTTGCTGATCCACAAGTGGCCAGATGAACACCACACTGAGTGACTTGTGTGGATTGCGTGACCATTATTGAGACTTGTAAGAAGATAAGATAATAGGACTGTGAGTTGAGTGTATTCACTTTCACTACGCTGACTTGCCTCTGCTGCCTTGTTGGAATGTTAAATCTCACAGAATCACAAAATGGTCAGGGTCAGAACGGACCTCTGGAGGTCATCGAGTCCAACCCCTCTATTAAAGCACCTACAGTATGTCACACAGAAGCATGTCCAGGAAGGTTTTGAGTATCTCCAAAGAAGGAGACTCCACAATCAATCTGGGCAGCCTGTTCCAGCGCTCTGTCAACCTCACAGTAAACAGCTTTTCCACATGTTCAGAGTGAACTTCCCGTGCTCCTTGACCTTTTGCTGGGCACCACTGAAAAGTCTGGCCCCATCCTCTTGACACTGCCCTTTAGATATTTATAAGCATTGATAAAGCTCCCCTCTCAGCCCTCTGTTCTCCAGGATGAACAGACCCGGGTCTCTCGGCCTTTTCTCATACGACAGATGCTCCAATTCCCTAATCATGTTTGTGGCCCTCTGATGAACTCTGTCCAGCAGTTCCTTGTCTTTCTTGAACTGGGATGCCCAGAACTAGGCACAGTGCTCCAGATGTGGTCTCTGCTTGGGCAGAGTAGATAAGGAGGAGAACCTCCCTCAACCTGCTAGCCACACTCTCCTTAATGCAACCCAGGATACCATTGGACATCTTGGCCACGAGGGCACATGGCTTCTTGTCCACCAGGACTCCCAGGTCCTTCTCCACAGAGCAACTTTCCAGCCGGTCAACATCTAACCTGTACTACTGCAGGGGATTATTACTGCCGAGGTGCAGAATCCTATATTTGCCTTTTCTGAACTTCATTAGGTTCCTCTCTGCTCAACTCTAGCCTGTCCAGATCTCACTGAGTGGCAGTACAGCTTTCTAGTGTACTAGCCTCTTCTCACAGTTTTGTGACATTGCAGACTTGCTGAAGGTACACTCTGTCCCCTCATCTAGGTTGTTGATGAATATCATAGAATCACCAGGTTGAAAAAGACCTGCTGAATCATCGAGTCCAACCATTCCTAACAATCACTAAACCATGTCCCTCAGTGCCTTGCCCATCTGCCCCTTAAAACACCTCCAGGGAAGGTGACTCAACCACCTCCCTGGACAGCCTGTTCCAGTGCCCAATGACCCTTTCCATGAAAAATTCCTTCCTAATGTCTTGCCTAAACCTTCCCTGGCAGAACTTGAGGCCATTCCCTCTTGTCCTGTCCCCTGTCAATTGAGAGAAGAGCCCAGCTCCCTCCTCTCTACAACCTCCTTTCAGGTAGTTGTAGAGAGCAATGAGGTCTCCCCTCAGCCTCCTCTTCTCCAGGCTAAACACCCCCAGCTCTCTCAACCGTTCCTCATAAGGCCTGTTCTCCTGGTCCCTCACCAGCTTTATAAATCTTCCTTTATGTGTGTTACCGTCAGCAGCCTTGTCCATGTCTGCCCTCCTAGGGGACGGTGAGGACAAGGCACAGAACTCTGTGGCCATGAGGATAGCCCCTGGCTTCCCCACTTTCTGAACGGACAGGTTTGTGGACATGGCTGGAGATCGGGACATGCACAGTGACATGGGCCTGGTATTTGAGAGAAGCAGCCCTATGGGGTTGGGCACTGCTGGGTATGAGAGTCTTGTCAGGCTAAGCCCCATGGAGCTGGAAGGAAGCAACTTCATGGGTGCCAGCAGGAGGATCTCTACTGCTTCAGACCTGGGCACCTCAGCAGAGATGGATTCTCAGCAGATGGAATCCATGGCCACCATGAGTGTCGAAGCAGACCTGGATTCGTGCTTGATAGGGCGGTGCTTGTAGGTGGGCTGCAACAAACTCTGCAGCTGCGTGAAGGATTGCTGTAGACATGTCTGCCTGCCTCTTCTCCCACAGCCTGTCAGTCTCCCGGAACCCTGTGGACGTCTCCCAGTCCTTTCTGTCAGGTAACAGCTTGTCTCTGCTGGTCCTCCACAACTCCATGCCATATTGCCATCTTGTCAGGAAGGTGGTTTTGACAGTGATCATCTACATGAAACCTACCTCCATCCCCAAGACTCTGGAGGGCCCTGATGGCTGAGCAGGGTCCATCCCTTGTCAAGCCCTCCCCTCCGGAGCTGCCACCACAAACAGGTTTTGATCAGGTCTGTGTGGATGGCAAGGACAGGGCACAGAGCCTTGGGGATGGTAGAGATGCCCCACAGCAGCCCTCAACACTGTTCAAGCACGGAGAAGGATGTGAATGTGTTGAAGGTCAAAGACACAGCCATGGCAGCAGAGGGTAGTTCCATGGAGTGAGAAACAAGCAGCTCTATGGAGTCAGGCCAGAGCACCTGCATGAATCTCAGCAGGACGACCACCAGGGACCCAGGCAGGAGCATCCCTGCTGCTCCGGGCACAAGGACCCTACTGTAGATGGGTCCCCAGCAGCAGGTGCCTGCAGGAAGGGCTGGTGGCTGTCCAGGCATGGCACTGGGAAGGGTAAGACAGCTCTGGTGCTCCCTGACCTCCTGCAGGAGTTTGTGATGCTGCCCCTGATCTCCAACTCTCTACCCTTCCCCTCTCCCAGTTCCCTGACCCCCCTTTGCCTGCTCCTTGTGATGTTGAAAATGCTGGCAAATAAAACTCTCTCAGACTCATTTTGGAGTTTTAGATAGCAAGTGTCCTTCATCAGCCTGGGGAACATGTAGGAGTGATCTCCATCCATCATGTGAACGAGAAAACATGGGGACAGAAGAGATTTCTCTCTTCCATGCAGGTGTAGACATTTCCCTAGAAGTCTTATGCAGATTCTTTTCCTTTACAAGACCTTGTTTTATTGGTAGGAAAGTTTGCAACAGTCAGAACTCTTGCTGACTTGGAGCTGGCTCCAGCTTTCTGCTTGGCCTTGGCTTTGAGAGAGATGACAACTCCAGACAGAGGTGATTACAGCAGCAGAGAGGTCTGTTCAGCACAGAGCACACTGAACACAAGGTGTTACCATCTTCAAAGAAAGGACAGTGTCTGACAAACACCATTTGAAGGCAAACCTGGTCTCAGAGAAAGAAAACATGCAATCACAGGGACATTCTGTCTGATTTTCTAAAACCACAAGTGCTTAGATGGAACTTAACTGTACTATTGCTTAAAGAAAAATATTCCTCTTTGAAAGTACCAGTCTGTCAGCCTCACCCCTGTGCCTAGTAAGATCATGGAGTAGATCCTCTGAGAAGCTAGGCTAAAGCATGTGGAGGACATGGAGGTGATTAATGGCAACCAGCATGGCATCACCAGGTACAAATCTTGTATGACCAACTTAGTGGCTTTCTATGATGGAGTGACCACAGCAGTGGGCACAGGTAAACCAATGGATGTGATCTAGCTGGACTTCAGTAAAGCCTTTGACACAGTTCTGCCAAAACATCCTTCTCTCTGCATTGGAGACGTATGAATTGTATAGGTGGATAAGAAACTGGTTGGAGGGTTGTCTTCAGAGAGTAGTGGTCAGTGGCTCAAATTCCAGATGGAGATCCATGACAAGCGGTGTCCCTCAGGGGTCCATACTGGGACTGGTGCTGTTTAATATTGACAGTGAGATTGAGTGCACACTCAGGAAGTCTGCAGATAACACCAAGCTAAGTGGTGCAGTTTCCATAGCAGAAGGATGAGATGTCATCCAGAGGAACCTGGACAGGCTGGAGAAGTGGGCCTGTGTGAACCTCGTGAGGTTCAACAAGACCAAATATAAGGTCCTTCACCTGGGTTGGGGCAATCCCCAATTTCAATACAGGATGGGGTATGTTATTGAGAACAGCTTTACAGAGAAGGATTTGGGGTGCTGGTCAATGAGAAGCTCGATAGGAGCGGGCAACATGCACTCACAGCCCAGAAGGCCAACCGTATCCTGGGCTGTATCAAAACAAATGTGACTAGCAGGTTGAGTGAGGTGATTCAATATATGTTCAATATCTTTATTGAATTTTCAGCATCTTTATCAATGACCTGGATGAAGGCAATGAGTGCACCCCTAGCAAATTTGCAGACAACACTAAGCAAGGAGGAACTGTCAACCTGCCAGAGGGTAGGGAGGCTCTGCAAAGGGATCTGAACAGTCTAGACTGANCAGAGGGTAGGGAAGCTCTGCAAAGGGATCTGAACAGTCTGGACTGATGGGCTGAGACTAGTGGTTCAACAAGGTGAAATACAGGGTCCTGCACTTGGGGCAAACCCACCCCCCACCCCAGGGAGGGCTACAGACTAGGAGAAGCATGACTGAAGATCTGCCTGGAGGAGAAGAATGTGGGGGTGTTGGTTGACAGTGACTGAACATGAGCCAGCAGTGTGCCCAGGTGGCCAAAAAGACCAATGGCATCTTGACTTGTATCAGAAACGGTGTGACCAGCAGGTCCAGGGAGGTTATTCTCCCTCTGTACTTGGCACTGGTGAGACTGTACCTCAAATACTGTGTTGAGCTACAAGAAGAATGTTGAGGCTCTGGAGCATGTCCAGAGAAGAGCAATGAAGATAGTGAAGGGGCACGAGAACAAGTCTTATGAGGAGCAGCTATGGGAACTGGGGGTGTTTAGCCTGGAGAAGAGGAAGCTGAGAAGAGACCTCATTGCTCTCTCCAACTACCTGAAAGGAGGATGTGGAGAGCAGGGAGCTGGCCTCTTCTCCCCAGTGACAGGTGATAAGACAAGAGGGAATAGCCTCAAGTTCCACCAGGGGAGGTTCAGGCTGGATATCAGAATTTTTTCATGCAAAGAGTCATTGGGTATTGGAACAGGCTGCCCAGGGAATGTGGTTGAGTCACCATCCCTGGAGGTATTTAAAAGATGGGTAGATGAGGTTTTCAGGGACAGAGTTTAGCGACAGATAAGCATGATTGCACTTGATGATCCAAGAGGCCTTTTCCAACCTGTAGATTCTATGATTCTATTCTATGATTCTCACCCTCTGTTCATGTCTTGTGAGATCCTATCTGGAGTATTGTGTCCATTTCTGGAATCCTTACCATAAGAAGGATATGGAACTGTGGGAACAGGTCCAGGGGAAGGCTACAGAGATGATCAGAGAGGGTGGGAGCACCTCCTGTATGAGGACAGGCTGAGAGAGCTGGGCTTGTACAGCCTGGAGAAGAAAAGCCTCCAAGGAGATCTCATGACCTTCCAGCACCTGAAAGGGGCTACAAGAAAGCTCGGGAGGGACTGTTCACAAAGGCTTGTAGTGCTTTTATTGAGGGGGCATGGGTATAAACTGGAGAGGGGCAGATTTAGGCTAGACACAAGTTGGAATTGAAGCACTGGCACAGGTTGCCCAGGGAAGCTGTGGTTGCCCTGGGAAGCTGTGGCTGCCTCATTCCTGGGTGTGTTCAAGGCCAGGTTGGATAGGGTCTTGGGTAGCCTGATCTAGACCTCCCCTCGACTGAACCTGGTACCACAGACGACACCCTCAGGTGATATCCCAAGCTTGTGGAGGTCTGCTGCTGCACAACCTCCACTATCGGTTGCTGGTGCCACCAAAGAATCACACAAATGGCCAGCCTACAGACAAAATGTTTAAAGTAAAGAAAGAAACATAGTCGGGCTTTATATNGCCAGGGGAGATTTAGGCTAGAGATTAGGAGGAAGTTTTTTACAGAAAGGGTCATTAGACATTGGAATGTGCTGCCCAGGGAGGTGGTTGATTTGCCTTCCCTGGAGGTGTTTAAGGCAGGAGTAGACGAGGTCCTGAGGGACATGGTTTAGTGTTTGATAGGAATGGTTGGACTCGATGATCTGATGGGTCTCTTCCAACCTGGTGATTCTATGATTCTATGAATTAGAATTAGAAGAGGAAACTTTCCTTAAACCAGCTGGGCTGAATTTACTGCCTCTGCGATGTTTCATTTAAAGTGATTTGGAACAGGACAGGTTGGGTGATTATCGATCAGGTAAAGTCATGGTGTCATTTTCATCTCATCTGATTAAGATTTCCTTGAAGCAAAATGTTCCCTTGCCAAGGACAAGGCTTGGGATGGTGAGAGGATGTGACAATCACCGACCACGACTGCTGGCTGTACACTCTCAGTGTGTCACACCAGTCCACGGCTTTGCTGCTTGGCAGCTGCATTGCTCACACTGCTCCGTTGTGAATCCTCTTGGTGGGGATCCTCAATAGTTACTGACACTGGACAAGACATCTAAAGAACTTGCAGGTATTGTTGCCAAGTAGAAACCCAAGTTGGGCACCTAAGAATGGACTCCATGCGGTGACATTCTTAACTGCAGTGATGGGCTGTTTACAGAAGCTGAAATATAAATGCAACGCATTAAAGAGACAGGGGAGCACGCGATAGGAGGAACATTGGAAGACAGTAAAATATTGCAGCAGAGCACTGGCACTGCTCACAGTCCTGAACAAAGAAAGGATGAAGATGAGCTCCTGGAAAAACAGATATACACAGCAGAACAAAATAGACAGCATCCTTCACACTCTGTTCAGCCTCTAATATCTTATTAATCTAATACGTTACTAATCTGTTACATATCTAATATATTCATATGTAAATCAAGACAGACCGTTTTGTTTCTTTTGTTTGTTTTCTTCTTTAAGAAAAAACAATCGACAAAAAGAAGTTGATTTTTTAAGTTCAGCTGTAAAAAGAATACTGAGAGGTCGCTCACAGCTTTAGTCAAACAGGAGAAAAAACCAGACAACTCATTCTTCCAGCCACAGAAACACAAAACATTTCACAGTAACTCATGAATGAGCTAAATATGCCACCAAAACAAGGGTATAATGTAAGTTTAGCCACAGTGATTCATTGTAGTGTTACCTGTCTTTTTCTTTAAGACCCAGGCACAATGTTTAGCCATTGTGCTTTAGGGGTAAGCGATATTATATTTTCACCTTTGCCTGCACTGTCAAGCTCTGTATAAGCACTAGTCACCCTCAGCCTAGATATTATTCAGTGGAAAGCTATAGGCTTTTGCTGCTGTGAATCAGTAGTTTGACATTTTAATGTCTACTTTAAGATGAAGTAATTAAGTATCATTGAATCAACCACCTTACTCTATTTTGCAGGTGACATCCTTAATGATCAGAAAACAATTCAAGCTCTGTCGATATTATAAGAACGTTTGTTGTTTTATTCTTTTTTGGTGGGTACAAAAAACACAGTTTCTTACACAGAACAAGATTATAAATAATATCTGTAACATGAATGACCCGTAGTCTCTTTTGTTTCTACACTGCAGACTGATGACGTACTCTAAACATTTTGCCATTTTGTTTCTTGTATTAGACAGATGCAAATCTGTGGAACACGAAATGATGGAACAGAATGAAGGTAACAGCAAACAAGAGGATGACCAACAGCTTTTATAAAAAAAAGTCTCTGAATTTTATTACAGTGATGCCATTTTATATCAATTATTGCAATGAGTTGTTCCCTAAGATGGTTAGAAAAAAGAATTGTGTTGTCCTCTACCGAATTTACATCAGTTAAAAAGCAAGCATGTTTCAATATTCCTCTTTTTTTCAAAGAAAATGTAAATAATTTCTTTATTTTTTCACAGGATTTACATATTTATTATTTTCTTATCACAGTTTAGTGATTCTTTTCTACAGCTGAACAGCTGGGTATTCTTCCACTGTATATATTGATGTTCTGGAGACACAGGTTAGCATGTTCATTGACTTCTATAGCTATTTTTCTCTCTGTCAAGACAAAGACCAAAACGTTGTCCTTTCTGAGCATGTTCTTCACAGTTTAATGCGCTAAATTGGCAAGTCTTATTAGTTTTTAAGTCCACTCAAGTGAAATTTGTTGCTGTTAATACACCCTTCCCGACCCCCTCCCCCCAACAAAACTAAATTATGAATTTTCCTGATATAAAATCTGAGTTTGGGTTTCCGAGCTGAGCTCATGCACACATTGTTGCTGATGATGTCTGGCGCATTTGGACGTACTTCCCTTTCTCAGCCAAATTATTAGTTCATCAATGACACTCCCATGTCGTTACAGTCTGTGCTGTGTTCCCGTCAGTCACCAACACAGTTTGATTAAGGCACTCAATTATTTTTTTGGTTTTTATGGTAGGTCCGATGCAATTACAGCCAATCCTGAACTTTGTCTAATTGCAGTTCCAGTATGCATGGCCTTCGGGCAGTCGGGAGTCAATACGCGTCCGTTTTCTCCCACGCTCCCAGTGATGGATAATCTGGCTTTGTTTCTTATGGCTTCAGAAAAGGTAAGCTAGGTTTGAAAAAAAAAAGGAGAAAGAGGAAAGTGTTACAACGTTTCTGTCCTTCAAAAAACCATGACACAGCAAACACCAAAATACTAAATTTTAGACATCTGCATTTTTTCATGTTAACGTTAAATATAATTATAGTAATAATCATAAATATCATACACAGCATTTATTCTGAAGGTAAATTTAATTACAAAGAATCATTATTGATTTAAATGTAAAATCCAAATTTGATCAAGAAATTAACAGAAGGGGGAATACTTTCATCTAAACTGCCTCAAACTGTATTTATATACAGTGAAATGAGAATTAAGACCTTTTATGAACCTGAAAGCATTAGCATCTGTAAATAAAGTCATGTGCAGGTGTTTCTAGGCTTAGACCTTCACTTAGGAATGTCAAGATAAAATACAGCTAGTGAGAATTGTTTATCAATTGCAATAGTTGCATCAGCTATCTTTGTGGTAATTCCATGGATCAGATCTAAAAAAATTATTACTTATTTTTACAATGCACATATTCATTTTCAGTAAATCTGTGAACTGACCTCAAACCTCTTTTCATATACAAATTTCCTACAATTAGAGAAGGTGAGAACATTCCAAGGAGATGTATTTATTGAAGAGAAAATGCAATTTTCTATAGTTTTCTATATTACACCTCAAGTATCCACAAGAAGTTTTAAATTTTTTTTTCTCAAAATCTTTACTTCCAGGTAAATTGGAACAAAATATCTTCTATAGAGACTAAATGGCCCATACAGAGAACTTGTATTTGTTAAGAAAAAGAAATAGTAGTTAGGGCATCTAACTTTAGTTATCCAAAAATCAGTAACCTAATCTAAATGAACTCTCTGGTCTGATGATAGAAAAAGCCAAGATGCCTAGTTTAGATGATGATTTCCAGATAACTAAAATTAGGGGAGGTGTCTAAGGTCAATCAATGCAGCAAGGACACCTGGAACATCAGGTACCCAGACCAGGCTACATTGAAAGAGGTTTAAAAGATACCATGTTAAAATATTAATTAGTGGGGAAATCTGATTTCTAGCAGCAGAACCTATAGTCTGTGCAACTAACTCACGTAATTGGTGTGCAGGGATGCAATCTGAAACACCAATTGAAAAAACAGGAGGGTGCATTCACATAGGAGCAAAGGGATGACAAACGTAATAAAGTAATTTTATTTGCTTTATTACTTAATTCTGCATTTAGAACTTTGTCCCTCTGAGCCTGATTTCTCCTTCTGAGGTAGCAGTGAAAGCCTGAGCTGGTGTTTGATATGCTGAAGTTAATTTTACATATGAAATGTGTGTGTCGAGAGGGAGATGCCTTAAAACTCCCAAACATTTCCACTGATACTGGGTGCACTTCTACGAAAACACACCGGTTTAATTTTGCATTGTTATCAGTAGCTCCTTCAACAAAGATTCCTCCAAAGTACAGCTGTTGTGGCACAGCCAGAGCTTGGATAAAAAAAAGCAACTTTTCAAAGAAATTACGTTAAAAACCTCAGCCCTCACAAACAGCTGAATTCAGGAAAAGGCCTAAGCTTACAGAGGACATTAAGGCATTTCCCTTACACTGAAAACTATGGCTTTGATAATCATTAATTGTGGTGCCCAGAGTCACCCTTTGAGACATTTCCCTGTTGCCACAGTACTCTTGCAGTATGAATGGTACTAAACATACCTTGACCTAATTCAACAGCTAGAATTAACAAGAGAGAGGAAATGAAGGATCAGGGACCTGGGCCCATACAGTAACAAAAACCTGAGCTACTCCCCAGCAGCAAATAAAAACCTAAGCATTTGCAAAGCACAGACACGACGTGGTGTAGCTCCACACAGTGCATGTCCGGAGTCCCACTGCAAACGTATGTCGAGCACTGGCAACTGCAGAAATGCACAGGACATGTTTTGGTCAATGGCAAGAAGTAAACAAAAGTACTTGAGTGTTGGGGAGGGATCAGAGTCCAAACCAGATTAGAATGCAAACTTGGATGGAAAAAGGACAGTTAATACCAGATGTGCTACATTTCCTGGAGAGTCATCATTATGCGTCAGCATCTCTCCATTGCTTTGACCATCTGTCTGCTTATGGTCGTTCAGGGCTTGCCACTGGGAAGTCTGAGAGAGAACTCAGATTTATATGTGATATATGCACTACGCATAACTGTGATTTTGTAGCTCAGTCTATACAACTTTTCTAGCCATTGACAACACACTCAGGACAGAAAGACAGCAAAAAGGAATCCACGTTAAAAAAAAAAATTCAAAGGAGAATAACAAACAATTCCTCAGCAGCCTTCTGCAGAATAACAGAAAAAGCTGCAATAAAACAACTCCTCTCTTCTCATAGCAGAGACTGACAACAACTCAGCAACACACCACGGAAACAAACTAGACAGTTTACAAAGCCAGAAGGAGCAGGTGAAACTTGTACTCAGGAAAGTGCCATAAAGCCAAGTAAACAGGTGAGCTTCTGTGTTATATTTTAAACTCTGCTACAGGACATAGGCCAGACTAATACTCTGGTTCAGCTACTGATGCTACCATCTCAGATTTATGGCCTGGCTGCAGAAACAGTTTCAGGAGAGGCAGTGATGAGAGGGAAAAGTCCTGGTAATTACTGTGACAATTACCCAAACGGTGAAAGTCTCTGTGTGGTAAGCATACATAGTTATTAGTGACGATGTATTTTCAAATTTGTCATTAGTTTTGACTTAATTAGTTGTGGAATTAGACACATGAAAACACTGACTGCCCCAGTCCTACTGGGAAATGGCAATTTAGGAAACTGATGTCCTCAGTCTATAAAATACAAATATTCTAGCCTGTGGGGGTTCTTTTGTTTTTCAGGCTCCTCTAATACCTAGGTCATGTGGAATTGCCTTTGGCACAAATATTTAAGATGAAATTTAAATCAATTTTTCTATCTTGAACATGAAATTGGAAGTATTCAACCCCAAATAAGTTCAGTAGACATTTACTGAACCACCCTGTAGCACTTCACCTTTTTTTTTTTTTTTTTTTTTTTTTTTTTTTTTTTTTTTTTTTTTTTTTTTTTTTTTGTAAGTTTTCATTGCCTTTTGTAGCTTTGTAATTAATTCCAGTGACTAGAAACCACAGCATTGGATGAGAGAGCGAGAGAAGGCAGCTGAACTGGAAGCTGATTCATGAGCTTCACGGACCAACGAGAAGGCTGTGGAGAGGTAGTGGGGCTGGCTGGCTGGATACTGGGACAATCCCATGGAAAGCCTCTTGGCTTGGGGTGAGGAACTCAGTAGGGCTTTTCCCTAGAGCAGCTGGAGAGAAGGATCTTAGGCTCCACACTCTTCTCATGGCATCAGCTCAGCTAGTGTACTAAGGGCTTACTCCTGATACACAACAATAGAAAACTGCTGCCCAGGGGAAGAAGAAGGGATTGTTCCCTCCTTAAGGCAAACATCCTTCTGTGCCTTGAGCGGATGCAATAGCCTGTCATCCCTTCTGAATGTCTTTATTGCACGAATACCGACCGGTCTTTTTGTCCCACAGACTAGTCCTATATCTTCATTTTCTGCTACCTCAGAGGCAGGTGAATTTCCCTGAGGCAACTCACTTTTGACTGGATTAAATTGAAATAAAAAGCGTGGTAATGAATATGAATTGACAATTTAAACCATTTTGCATTAGTTTAAAACACATACTATTAAAACTATTTGATGTTAGGTTAAAAAGTCAGCATGTTGGTTACTCATGCAGGTTAGAACCTCCAAGCATCCTTCCATATTAGTCAGTTTTAGTCCTAGTACTATCCCTTTACTCCTTGGATAAATAAACATATCAAAGGTTTTAAGACACACATGACAGGCGTATGCCTGCAGAAACATGAGTAACCGGTGTTGTGGGCTCTGTACTGCTGCCAGGGGTTTATGACTAGCACGTGTATGAGCAGATGGCAGAGCACAGCACACACCCCTTGTTCCCTGCATGGCTAGGGATGGCCAAGTATTGCCAGGACAACTGGACAACTGAAACTTGGCAGCCTTCCATATATAAGCATTTTTATAAGATGTTCACATGCAGAAATTTCTCAGCTAATTATTACAGCAAATAAAAAGAATGAAGAATTTCAAAAGTCTCTAAGCATTTTCTCAATATCCTAGTCATTTCTACATTTTTTTGTGAATTTTAAAATGTCTGCACCCTAAAGTATTTTTAAGAGATATCAGAAGATTTGACTGACCCAAACATGAGTTTTCAATAAAATAAAATGCAATTTGGGCATTTTTGATCTATTTTTTTTTTCCTGTAAGAATTAATCTCTACATTTCAGCAAGTCCCACAAAAATTCAGACTTTAGAAAAAGGTACCAATGGTCTTTCCTTAAAATATAAACCTCGGTTAGCATTCATTTTTATTTCAAGAGAACAGTGAGGCTAAAATAAATTCCGTAAGTATAATGATAGTGTTTGTGTTTGGAATCACAGAGCTGGGGGAGACCTTGGGACTGTCAAGTTTAGCTTAGGTTAGTATTTCAATGAAAGTTTTCATTTTCGTTTATTTTCTTTCAGACTATGTTTCGGACTTATTGCACCCTGTGAACTTGATAAGGAATATATGTTCCGAGATTCTTATTTTTATACCAGCCTGAGGACTCTCTCACTTGTGGTCACATCACCAAAAAATGTAAAGGAAAAGATATATTCATTTGCATTTTGCACAATTACTTGCACAATATCATTTCTTTTTAAGGCTCTTACTGCTGACAGCAGGCAGTGAACCTGGGAGGTTAATATTAGCATCTGGAAATTCCAATTCCCAGTTCACAGCAATGATAACTGACCTATATTGTTGAAGCCCCCCTGACACCTACTATGCCTCACATTTTCACTAGTGAACAAAGTGCAAAGATAAGTCTTGTTTGGGTTTTTTGTTTTTTTTTTTTTTACATTGGGGAAATTGGGCAACTCTTTTAAAATTAAAATATACCCAAGGTCATGGCTTCTTGTACAAAAGGGAACAAAAGAAAACTACACAGTGACCATTTGTTTGGGAGTTTCCCAGCCAGCGCACGCCAAGCCCCCTCCCTCGCCCCCCGAGAACCCACCTATTCCTTGCAGCGCTCCAGCTATCATGCTCAAACACCATTCTCTGCTCACTCTGTGTTTGCTGTGTACTGTATGGTTCGGTACTGCACTGGTTGTGCCTTTAGACTGTAAGCTCCTCGGGACAGGGACCTGTTATGTGTTTGGCACACTTCACCTATTGTACAGCGCCGTGTACTCCAGCGCTATATAAATAATAAATAAAAAATAATAATTGCATCTCCAGTTGTTTCCTCCATTTTTTTTTCTAGGTAGCAACATAAAAATTACATTCTTCATCTCTTATACCTAGATTTTTGTTTCTTACTTCCATTAAGGGATGACTCTGATTTCAGGAAAATGCAGCTCAAGCTTTTTGTTAACAAGGGAGACATGTGGCTTGCTATTTGGAAGGGCAAGGGAGCTCTAGGTAGCATGAAAGTTTGGGGTCCTAGCTGCACTTTCACTTACAAACCAGCCAGTATAGGTTGGAAGCTATGTAAAAGTTATATTTAGAAGCTCAATTTGCTGCCATATGTCATTTCCAAAGGTCAGAGAGTTGATTTGACTAATGATTAGCTGGTAACATATTCACTGCACAGATGAGAACAAGTGCATTAGTAAACCGTCCCTGCATGCCTGCTCAGGGGAACTATGCAGACTGCAGCTTGGCAACATCAGCAGTTCAGTCTTAGACATCACTGCGTGAACATCTAAAATACACTAGTCCTGAGCTAGGTAAGGGGGTACATTACTGAAAACTGAGGATGATTATCTAGGTCTATTCATTGATTAGTGACTTTTTGTGGTTATTATAGTGGGAAAACGTTGACCTGAAGCAGGATATTGTGAAAAAAAAAAAGCCACACATTTAGCATAAAACATGTACCAAAGGGAAGGTGAAAGAATAGGTGGGGAGAAGGGCGAGAAGGTAAAACAACATTTAGACTTCTTGTAACAGTGCCTTGTCTTCTATTAGATTAACTATGGTTCAGTGAAGTTTCCTATCCTAAATCTTGATTATAACAAAGTCCCAGTTAGGGCCAACAATGAATAGTAAAGGCTTACAGCAATTTGTCACTAGTAGCGTGCAAACCTTTAGGAAAACAGACTGGCCAATCAAGAAATTAATCATTGGCCCTCTAAATATATATTTTGTTATTTCGAGTAGTTGTCATCTCCCAACTGATTCGACAACATTGAGTTGTTAAAAATGGTTTTTTTTTCTGTTAAAAATTCCTTGCAATGCAGATGTCTATTAGCAACATAGAATAGTATACTGTACATCTGCAGCCAAAAAAACTGAACCACTTTGCACTGAAGGTTTCCAAAATATAAAGCTCTGTTCAGAAGCAAGCACCACTAGACAGACATGTCACAACACTGCGTTACGAGATGCATCACCCACTCGCTGTAGTAGGCCCTAAGTCCTACCCCTAAATTTTAATACTTTCGGTTCCATATACGTTGTAACCTTCTCTATAAGTTGCTAAATTCTGGGTATTCTGCGAGGAAGTTGGGTTAAAAGTCTGTGCACTCTTTGCCACCTTCATTCGTTTCGCCTCTGCCCTGGACTTGTAACAGAACTCTATCAAAGCCACCAGCATTGCCAAGCCCAAGCCTCCAACCAGAATGTAGAAGACTCCAGCAACGTTGCTGAGACTCAAGGCACTCGTCTTGTCCTGGGGAAACAGAAGCAACACAGTTAACGCTGGAAACCGTGCCCCGGGAGCACAAGCTACACATAAACACATTCACAATAGAAATAAATAAGAATACTTCGCTAAAATTAAGTGACAGTTGTTTACATACTTCTCACAGAAATTGACCTATCTGAATCTATAAAATATATTTTAAGCTCCTAATTTTCCTGGTTAGCATAATTAATATTCTACCAACATATCAGGATGTCACTCCTTCCTTACTACAAACATTACTTCCACTAAGTGGAGAATTAAACAATGACACATC
>WAAB01008991.1:10950-38450 GCA_013389865.1 Piaya cayana | reverse complement strand
CGCTTACCTAGGCATCTTTCCTTTCTTTGAAAACATCCTCTCCAAATAAGCATCATGAACTCGGAGACTAAAACTTGTTACTGCACTGCTCACACAAGCAGTTAATGAACAGACCCACTGATGTTAAAGGGGGAAGAAAATAAACATCAGTATGGTCTGTTCTACATGAGCAAGAGCTGTGTGCTTAAGTAAAATGTGCTTGATACAGGGATTGCCCTTTTTAAATGGAGAAGAATTTGTCCTGTGTAGCCATACTGCAAATCCATTCCATGACAGCATAGGAGACCGTGTTCTTCCCCACATGCTGAAGTCAGTGATGGTGCAGGGACACTGGCTTTCCACTTTGTCATCACGTTTTCAGCCCTTCTACCTCCTCTCGTGGCTTCCTACTAATTTCCTCCTATCCTGTCATCAATCATTTGCCATTGGAAGGGCTGTTTTTGAAGAGCCTCATGCTGGATCTTGTGCCAGCAACATCAGCGCAATCACAGTGCTTTAAAATGGCACTAATGAAGTTCTGAGTTAGTTGTGTTCATGACAACAAATGGGCAATTATGGCATTGAAATTACAATGTTGAGCAGTTCTGAAACCACTACAGAATTTTGGTAGACAACGATTTTAAAAATGCAGTCACAGTATGCTTTAGGAGCATTTTCATTGCTCGCTCATGGCTGAGCCATTAATTAAGTGTAAGGTCGTTCTCATCTACTAAATGAAAAACAAGGGCCACTGCTTTCTCCTGAGGGCTGCCAAATAAGACTGGAGGAGAGCTCAGCAGCACAGCTTCCTTCCACTCACGCTTTTATAAAAACAACGGAGCAGAGTGGCAGAAAGCGTGTTTAAATACCTTCCCATGCATCGTATGAATTGATGCTGGCATACAGAACACTTCCAAATGACTTGGGGACCTCTGTTTTACTTTCAATCATGGCTTGATTACCAAGGTCACTATACAGGGTGGCTCTCTGAACTGTCTTTCTGAATTTTCCTTGAAGGGAACAATAAATGGGAAGGCTAGAGATGACGTTTTAAGAGCACAGGATGGAGGCAGGAGCAATCTTGTTTCACAAAGCAACACAAGCCTTTGGTGTACTGCTGAGCTTGCATGAAATACCCCAATTTCAATAGGCCTCTGCACTATCATGAAGGCTTCTTCTGGGTCTAGACTCTCCTATTCTGACTGGTGAACCTCAAATGGCAACAGTGTTGTTACCAGTCAAGTCTCAGTCCCTGCGCTTTCTTCAGGAGAACAGAATGTTCTTACTCTCATTCATTACAGTAGAAAGCCCCATAAATTGGACTGAAACTGCTAACAAAGCTCAGGGTTGGTACTTTTAGGATCCACACAATGGAAAGAAGCATTAGCTAGAAATGCTTAAGAACTTACTTCAGGACTTGTTGGTAGCCATCAGGTTTACAATAACAGTGCATAGTGTCCCACTGGTGATCAGTTGATAGCATATAATATTAAAATATTTTGAGCTCCATTAATTCAGTAGAAAGGGTCTTATTGACTTTAATCGATCAGACCCTTCAAGACTGTTCCTGAACAAGGAAATGGATTTTGTAGATGATAAATGGCTAACTCGCACTTCGGGGAGTCAGAGCAGCTGTAGTTTAAAAAAACCAAAACCAGATGCTGCTGCAATGTAGAATCTGAGAAGCATGGTGATGCTCATTCATCTCCATGATGTGCCTGGTCCTACTGGATGTGGGCAATGCATGTGCACAATAGACCTGGGGCTTTCCAGGAGTACTGCCTACTCGTTCAGCTGTGCCTCAGAAAAAACTGTGGCAAGAAACAGGCTTGTGGTCAGATGAACGATTCTGGCAGGTTGTATGTAGTCGTAGGACTACAGGCTGAGCTCCAACATGTTCTCCATCCTTTGCTAACACTGCCTTGCCCACCATATTTTCTAATGCATCCTGAGCTACCTGTGCCACTTATTGTTTATTTCCGTTGCCAATGTGTTCCTTCCTCCCTCCTGAATTCACAGATCCTCCCTGCTTCTGCATGAACTGCACTCCTCACCTTCCATTTCTACTTTTTTCCCCCTACTCCTTTTTCTGTCACTTGCCATCTCACCAACTTGCTCTTTCAGCACTTCCAGACGTTTCCCTGGGGAAGCCCTGCCTGTCCCTCTGCCACGAGCTGCTCCGCTTTTCCTGCTTTATGACTCAGAGCACCAGTGGCTGATAATCAGGAAAAGTAAGTTAAAAGCATCCTTAATTTTCCACCTAGCTTTTATCTCACCTTCCAACCATGGGAGGTTTTCAAGAAGCATATTCTAAGAAAATGGATGTATTTTTATGATGTCACTCCCCCAGTGTGACATTTTTATAAATAAACATCCCACCCCCCCAATAATGCAAAAATTCGGGCTTTAGCAGAGCACAAAACAATAGCAACGTGGGAGGTTCATGGTTTACTTGTCAACTTTCTCATAAGAAGTTTGTGTCTGCTCCATTTGCAGGTAAGTGCCATCAGAGTTAATACACCCAAGCACTTCAGAAGAGAAAATACAGACCATTTTTGAAACTGTGACTGCTGGCAAGCAGAGTAGTTGGGGGAAAATAGGTAGAGCAGAGGATCAAAGGCAAAAGGAAAAGGATTAGGAGACCAGTTCCAGGTGAGTGCAGAACAGCTCAAGGGATGGTCCCAGAGGCCAGGAAAAAGCATGAAAGAGTAGGAGGACTAAAAAAGAAGAGAAAATAGTAAGAAAAAAAATGTAGGCAACTGTAAAGAAAGCTACATAAAATGTGTATGACAAATCAGTCAAATTAATTCATTTGTATTTGACTAGCTCTGTGCCTGCCGGTACAGCATTCTCTCATATATTGTTCACACACAAGCACATAAATAAATATTATTACATGCTGCCTGGCATGGAAGGGGTGTTTTAAAATCCTCATTCTCCTCCACTTCACCATCTTCCACTTCCACATCTTTGCTTCTCTTCATCGCAAAGCAGTTTCCCAAAAGGAAGCTGTGAAGAGGCAAAGAAGTAGAGGCACTGGCCATACGGAAGACAGGGAAAGGCAGAAATAATAAGAAGCTGTCATCGACTCAGTCTAAAATTCAGCCTAAAATTCCACTATGGATTTTAGTTTGTTGGAAAGATAGCAGGAAATGTCAGCATGAAGATATTTTAGCTGAAATTTGTCTTCCAATTTTTGGATACTCACGTGAAAATTGGAATTTCTACCAGTATTGTCTGTGTCGCTAGTGCATCCCTGAGCTTGGATCATGCATTAGATTACTGCTAGGAGGCAGTCACACTGATTTTCCTCTACTGTTGCTGAAAAATATTTTGGGTAGAACCATATAGACGAAAAAAGTCTGAGCTGGTGATTGCTCCTGATGGTTTCAAACTGCTTGCTCACCAAAGCAAGCTTCACAAAGGCTCATCACAATATCAGAAGATACAAGTTTCAGAAAACTGGTGATAGATCTTACATCAGAGACTCTTTACGAGGTTCCCTTGAGGCACTTAAACAAACGCAAATATTTTTGCTTTGACAGTAATTGCATACACCTCGATTTCAACTGCAGGTACCAGAAGTGCTGTGCGACTGGTGAAGCTGTTTTGTGGCAGGTAAAACCCCAGCAGATGCACCAATTACTTTACATACTGTTTACCCGCTTTTGGTGACATTGAGGCTAACCTTGGAGTCACCTCCCCCGCTGCCACATTCTCCTTTGTCGTACCACCATTTGTTTTTCAATTTGTCCAAGAGGCCTTGTTCATTCAGTTTTAAAACTGCGAGGTTAACAGCATTTCTTGAAACGATAAAACATATTTTGTAAGAAACTGCACAGCTGTTAAGATGTTAGAAGGAATGAGGACTTAAGCTGTTTATAAGCTTGATCCACACACTAAATAAACCTCTCATTTCCACATCAAAGCCCTCAGCAGCATAAATAATTGTAGTTACTTTCAAATGTGAAAAATGTGTTTCGAGTGCAGAAACGATTCTCAGAATGGTTTGGATTTTAGCAAGAAAATTCTATCAACCAACCAAAATCATTTTTTCAAAATGAGGATAAAATTCTGCCTGGATTATAAATAATTTACACAGATTTACTTGAAGCTGTATTTAGAATATAAATTTTGTGTGGGCCCAGGTTGATTTTTCAAGTAAAAGGGCAAATGCAATCCCACAGACTGAAGAGGCAAGATCCAGACTGTGTGTGTCAGATGCTGCCAGTCACTGTGTCACCTACAGAGCTGACAGATAGCACAGCAGAGTGAGCCCGCATCAACTGTGGGTTAAGGTTCCACAAAGAGGCAGTGTGAGGCACAGCTGAAGAGGAGTGCTAGCAGCTTGCACACTGACTTTGATGCTGCCTGAAGCCAGTCAACAGCAAACAATACACAAAGAGGTGCTGTGAGCCCTGCCTGTCTGAAGCTTCATCCCCTGTTGTAGGCGCATCTGAACATGGCATCTTGGCTTGTATCAGAAATGGCATGACCAGCAGGTCCAGGGAGGTTATTCTCCCTCTGTACTCAGCACTGGTGAGACTGTTCCTTGAATCCTGTGTGCAGTTCTGGGACCTTCACCACAAGAAGGATGTCGAGGCTCTGGAGCGAGTCCAGAGAAGAGCAACAAAGTTGGTGAAGGGGCTGGAGAACAGGCCTTATGAGGAACGGCTGAGAGAGCTGGGGTTGTTTAACCTGGAGAAGAGGAAGCTGAGGGGAGACCTTATTGCTCTCTACCACTACCTGAGGGGAGGTTGTGGAGAGGAGGGAGCTGGGCTCTTGTCCCAAGTGACAGGGGACAGGACAAGAGGGAATGGCCTCAAGCTCCGCCAGGGGAGGTTTAGGCTGGACATTAGGAAAAAAAAATTTGCAGAAAGGATCATTGAACATCGGACCAGGCTGCCCAGGGAGGTGATTGATTCACTTTCCCTGGAGGTGTTTAAGGCATGGGTGAACAAGGTGCTAAGAGACATGGTTTAGTGTTTGATAGGAATGGTTGGACTGGATGATCCAGTGGGTCTCTTCCAACCTGGTTATTCTATGATTCTATGAGTTGGGATACAACCTGTAGAGTCCTGCTCCCTTTGCACAATAGAAGTTTACTTGAAATGCAATACATGGGGTCTAGCTTAATGCTGTAACTCCAGGGACTGGAGCCAGCCTAAAGGGCACCCACATTGTGGAGAGGAAGGTCATGATGGAAGGCATCCTCTCTGGGAAACCTGAGGCTAGCACTGTCAAGCAGAAGCTTAGGCACTGGGAAGACCAAACCCAGTCCATTTCCTGGGTGCTGAGATAGAAGCAGGTAGTAGGGACACCCTAAACTATTTTCCTTGGAAGGTTTATATGTTGGATGAAAGACAAATCCTGCGTTGCCAGCAGCACAGTGGTGTGGGCACAAGAGGGTTGAAAAGGGCTTTGTGAACCTGGTGTCCTCTACCTCATGTTTACGTGCTCTTTTTTTCAAATGAGAGAAATACCTGAGAGAGGGTTTGGATCTGTGCAGGCAGAAAGGGATCACCAATACCAAGGCTAAAGTACCGAATCACTGCTTCTGTATGAACTATTGGTGTAGTATTTGATAGGAATGGTTGGACTCAATGATTCGATGGGTCTTCTCCAACCTGGTGATTCTATGATTCTATTCTATGATTCAATGAACTCAAGTTTGCTGGGGGTGCACTGAAACTCAGGCAAGAAAGAGACACAGCTGGTCATAGGATGGGGCTGCTTCTGTGCATGTTCAGAGGTTTTCCTTTAGGTGCTTAGAGAGCTTTAAGAACGGATGACATAGGGTAGGCAGTATAGATTACCACATCAACCTAAATGTAAATCACTTGGATTTATGACAGGAACTGCAGTCACTAGATGACATTTTAAAACCAACTGATAACTAATTGCCCAAGGCATTTATGCAGTCTTCATCATCTCCTGAGGAACCTTTGCACTTGTTTAAGTGCATGACCTATCTTCATTACAAAAAGCCTCAACAGCCAAATATCCTAATGGTAAACATTTACATCCACCTTTATTCATAATAACAAAATTTTCTCTTCCTCTTTCCATGTTCAGAGGTCCCTAGTGCATCAATGCCTATGAGACATACACACTTTTTCTGGTGAGTGTCTGCCCAGCCTTGCTTGCAGATCTGCAAAGGCCTGTGAAGCAGTTGCATCATAACCTTTAAGCACCATTTATCTCCCAAGGAAGAGAAGTATCTGTGAGATGTCAGCAGCTTAACTACTGCTCTTCAGGGACAATATATGGTTGAGAAAGAAAAAAATTGTTTAATGCCATCAAGATGGCCTCAAGCTCCACCAGGGGAGGTTTAGGCTGAACACTAGGAAGAAATTTTTCACACAAAGGGTCATTGGGCACTGGAACAGGCTGTCCAGGGAGGTGGTTGATTCACCTTCCCTGGAGGTGTTTAAGGCATGGGTAGACGAGGTGCTGAGGGGCATAGTTTAGTGTTTGATAGGAATGGTTGGACTCAATGATCCGGTGGGTCTCCTCCAACCTGGTGATGCTATGATTCTATGATAAGATCTGTCTATAAGGGCTGAGTGACATTTGGCAAGAGCTATGTCTGTCAAAGGCATCTTTCCCCCATCAATTTTGAGAGGGCGCAGCACCTTTGAAGTGCTCAGAGAAGGGTTGGTGAGGAGAGATCCTCTGGTGGCAGGGATCCATGAGACCTTACATCACTAGAAGTCACTGGGACTTGTGATTTACCCTCTCAAGAGATGGCTGGTTTGTGGTCCCTGAACATCCCTCCTGGTCTTAGAATGGACATTTTTCTCTCACTCATTAGGAGATATATAGTCCTGGCAAACAGGAACAGATGATGGCATGACACAGCTTACAGGGCATTTCTTACAACGTTGTCCCACTGTGGAACAAATGTCAGCTTCAGAACACACTTTCACTGTCTTCTGGTACCAACTTTTCATAAAGCTCCTACTGGAACTGAGACAGCTCTTTGCTGGCTGGTCATGAAGTCTGAAAACTGCCTGTGTGTAGATCTGACTTTACCTAGCTTCAGCGTAGTTACATTTATATGAGATTTTCAATACAGATAAAGTAATTGCTTGTCTGTCCCTGAAAGTGAAAATGAGAACTGTGGGGTGTAATGGGAGTGATAACAGATTTCTCTTTAGGGGGAACAGCTTTAAGGGGAATTTAGCAGCCAAGCTGACAAATGTGGTTTTGTATAAGTGCTCTAATTATGGTTCACACTCCAGAGGGAGAGGAGCAATTGCAAAATTGGAATGAAATTGTTCATTTGTCCCTTTTGTTCTTGGAAGCAATTGCTTTTGAATCAGTCATATTTACTACAGATTTTTCCTACTCAGCTTTTATTTACGAAGTCGGTGCTTTTGGCCTGTTTGCTCCATTCAGAAAGGTAAGTGTGTGCCTTGCTACTTTACAGACAAATTTCCAGTAAACTAAATGTAAATTTTACCTTTGCAAGGACTTAGGACTGAACCATGGATGAAAGATCATCCCCGACACAGTAGTTTTTTGATGTTCAGCAATATTACTCATTCTAAAATTAGATTAGATAGATAGCTTGAGCCTGTTGTCTACAAAGTCAATGTAAAAACTCCTTCCTTCAACAGGAACCAAAGCAAGGTTTGTCATAATGTTTCTGTGTCTAATTGTCACACTGAACAGCAATAACATAAACAGTTGTTTTGACAGTGCTACAGATGTGGGTAGGAGTGATCACTCCCACAAAAAATGAAATGTATTTCAAGGAATATCACTAACTCTCAATTCAGTGAGCCACTTAAGCACAGACTTATTACAAAGCAGATGGGAAACTCTATCATTCAGTCTGTCTGTAAGAGCATCTTCATACTATTTCCTCTAAGCTCTAGTCTCTCAAGTATGAACAGTAAAGCTTAATGAATTAGACAAAGTCCTTATGCTAAAATACTTAAAAAGTTTTTCCTTTCAATTTCTATTTTATGTTGGGTAAAGATGTTACCTGATAATTTAAAACTTTTTTTTGAGCTTTTCCAGTTAATGTCTACTTAGACCATCCATCTGTATAGTCTAAGATGAATAAAAACAACTAGGTGATTTTTTTTGACAATTAATATAAGTTTTGATATTAATTTCCACATTGAAGGGAAGACCTTTCTCACTTGCTAAATGTTTGCATTTATCTTTCAAAGCATTAAAGATTATCAAGGAAAATTTTCTCACAGTCATTTAGAGAAGCTGCAGCTGGTTGATAGGAATCCTAGAGTAATAAGTAAATAAATGAAACCCATTCATGAGAGGGTTATTTAGCTGGGTTATTAGCCATATCCACAGACAGTTTCACAGCACAATAGAGTAATGAAAATAAAAAGGATGAAGAAGTAAATGTGGATTTAAGCTGCGATCATTGCTATGAAATTAAACTGTATTGTTTATAAATGTAACAAATTATTGTCCTCATTATTGGTCTAGTAGGCCATGTAAAACCAGGTTAGTTTCACACTGCTTTCTCTCTTGCTTTGTTATCCAGATCCACCTCAACATGTGGAAATACATAATTTCCTTCTGGTCAGCAAAACACGGAGAACCTTTGCTCAACACTGCTGTGTCTCCCACAGAAATGCTGTCACTGAGATCGCAATAGGTACAGGGGGGAGTACATTGAAAATCGTATTCCTGAGAGCTCAGAGCCAGGTTAGATCACTCATACTCATCCTCGATACTGCTTCATCATGCCACAGAGGAAGGTATTTTGAAACTTGAGTATCCATGGCAGAAACGGTTCTTTCTTCATTAAAAAATAGGTCTGTATCCTGAATAACACACTTAGTCAAAATTCCCTCTGAAGAACAATGTGTTCCTCAATAAAGGAACTGAAATCTCTGCAAAGTAAGGATTTAACAGAAGAAAGCAGGCGAGTGCTTTCTTATTTGGCTCTCAATCCTTGCTGTCACTGCACAGTACTGCCTTTGCCATTACTCAGAAGAAAACAGAGTCCTTGTATGTGGAATTCAACCCAGTTCAGCCAAAAATGCAACCCCTGCATTACAGCGATACCTGATTTCACAATTGCTTGAGTGCTTGGACGGTGATTTCAATGAATTGATCCCAGTATTTTTTAAGCTGCCTATAGAATTACAGTATGAAAAAAACTTGATGAGAATGAAATCATTCCACTCATTCAACATCGCTCTTCAAGGCCCCATAAATAAATAGCAATAAGCAGTTTAAATTGTCAATCAGTGCCACTTCTTTTTTTCAAAAGAGCCTTTTTGTTCCAAGTGCAGATACACCTTTTGCAGTTAGCAAAAGACAAAACTGCACTGATGACAATGCAGCTACCCACTTCCTTGCAAAATAACATCTATGACTCCAGACAGGGATAACTCATCTGCCGCTCAAAAGAATCACACTGTAGGGTGCTTACCCAAAGCCCAGGGGAGAGGGCAGAGAGGTCTGGTTTGACTTTCAGTGAGTCTGAGTCACAGCGATGTTTAACAGACAACTCGTCCGCTGGACTTCAGCACACACGAGGCAGTGAGGCGGGTATTCAACAAAGAACCTGAACACTGTGCCATATAATGCTGTGATACAAAGCAATTATGTGCTTAACCACAGCGAGTGGCATTTACAAGACTGATAGACACACAAAGGTCACTGTTCCATAAGGGCATGAGCAGACGTCCAGACTAGGGACCATAGCAGACAATATCACGAGCCCTGCGGGATATCTGAGACAGCAGCAGAACAACATGGGAGGGAGCACCAAATTCTGCCTAATGCAACATTCTGTTCCAGCATAGTAACTCAGCATCTCTAAGAAACCAGAAACTAAAACATGGTGCAACCTGAAGGGTAAGATTAAACCCATTTTCAACACCCTAATGCTCAGAGTTTGAATACATGCAACAGGTAGAAAAGGCTTTCTCCAGCCTGATTATGCTTGTGTAAGTAAACCACTGCAGCAGCCACAGCTGCTTTTTTTTTTCTCTAAATGTTTCAGCTCCCTAAATCTCTGAGTGCACAGTGGTTCATGAGATGAGTGGAAAGCACTGCCTGCTAGTATTGCTCAATACCATGTGCAAGTCCAAGTAAAGAGGAGTCATCCTTGGCCTGAGCACATGCGGTGAAGGTGACCTCCTACATGAAGTCAGGACTCAGAATACCTGTTTCCAAATACTAAATGTCGGAAAGGCAGAGACAGTTCCCTAAGTACTCATTACAACAAAGGCAGGATCTCTGCTGGGAACATTTAATAACAATCATTTAGGCAACCGGTAGAGTTTTGCCAAGAAAACTTAAATGTCTTGGCTATTTAAACAGCTTTGACATTTTCCTGAATCTCTTTCCTGAACTTATTCTCATAAATTCTGTGTAACCGGCACATTAGATAAAAAAAATACTTCTCCGAATCCTGAGCAGATTCTGGTTGAAATTCTGCACTTATCTTTACAGATGGAGGCACTGTTGTTTCACTGTTTGGTGTTGGGAATGTTGTTCACTTGAAATAATGATCAAGCAGGATGTGCAAAAATAACACGACTCACTAATGAGATTCTATGTACCCAGAGACAGCTTTGTTTAAACTGCAGTCGTGTTGCAAAGCACACAGACCTAGAGCCACTGGTGCCACCACTGCAGTTACTGAGGCAGAGGTAGAGACCCTCACCTTCTAAAAGGCTTTTCACAAATCCTTCCCACAAGGATTTTAAAGCCTCAGAGATAGCTCAGTCACTCAGAAGTCACATAATGCTGAGGGATTCCACCTCTGTTTAACCTTGGGTTCTCTGAACATACAGCACACTTCAAACAAAGAGCATCTCAAAGCACCTGAAAAGTGCTGAGTGGCACGGTTTAGTATTTGATAGGAATGGTTGGATTCAATGATCCAGTAGGTGTTTTCCAACCTGGTGATTCTATGATTCTATGAATGATCAAAGCACCACAGGTGGGCCATATGGGAGGCATGGACCAACTGCAAAATACAGGGATTTGCTCTTAATTCCAGTAAGACCCATGAGTACGTAGTTTTTTAAGTTTCTTGTATATATACTCCTATATAAGTAGCTCCTGTAAAGAAGAAGGGATCAGTAAACTACCACAAAATGACAAGTCAAGCCACAGATACACTGGTGCACCCACAGGAGGAATTCACTGAAGGTACAAACTTTCCCAAGACCACAATGTCACCGCCAGTAATGAGTTGGCAACTGATGATGTGCCTCAAGCAAATAAAGAGGTTATATTCTTACTTGCACTCTCTCTCTGCAGCTACCTGCCAACGCAGCCGTCCCTCAGACTTGTCCCTTGGTTCTCCTGGCACAGGCTGGAGGGGGTCCTCCCTCAGGACAAGGCAGAGAAAGAGCCTGGTGAAGCTGAATTCAGTGACCTTATTTCCGTGATGTGAATCAAAGTTATTCTCTCATGACCTAATCTGTATCCAGCCCAGATGGCTTGCAAAGAGGAGGCCACAGCTGCCCGAGAGCCTCCCACTGCCGCACGACCCAGCGCTTCCTGGATGCAGCTGAGGATCCGTCTCAGATGTATTTGGTGAAACACAAGCGGGTGCATTTTTACAGCATATTCATATCAGCTGTTCAAAGGATTTTAAATGGGAAAAATTAAAATGCAACCTTACCAAGCAAAAAATTAAAACCTGCCCATCTTCTGAGCTGTTTATTTTAACCGTGTTTTGAAAAGTGTTGATGGCAGATTGTAACACGACACAAACGCAGTGCAGTTTAAGGGTATTTGATGATTCATCAAAAGAAATTAAATGTAAAGCTGCATGGCACTGGCTGAATATGTTTAATAAATTAGGGATGAAACAAGCACTCAGTTAACGAGGAAGATGTAGCCAAAGCTTACATCATTCCAAACTCAGAAGGCTTGAAGGATCAATAATGCAAATATTAAAACAGAGAGCTAATCCAAGTGCATTTTTGCAAGAAAAACAACCTAAATTTTAATGACATGGGACCAAGTTTGAAATCATGTTTTTTTTAACACATTCAAAAATTTATAGGAATAATTTTTGTACTGGGATTTATAAAACTGTAATGCTATTTGTATGAAAAAAATACATTAAAATACTGAAGCTCAGCACATATCAAGACGTTTTCACGTGTTAAAAAAAATAGAATCCTTGGCTCTTGCTCTGTTACCTTGCCAGCATTTATACTGAATAAAGGAGTACTAGCATTCAAGTTGTGAGCCTTCACAACACTAGCTCTTCCGCAGTGCGTCTCTCAGACTTTCCTGTTAAAATCTTCCATTGCTATGTACATGCTTATCAGAGAAAGGACATGACTGGCCTCAGCTGAGGATCTATCAGGACAGTCAATGCCTCTTGGAATTTTCTCTTGAAAAATTTACACGTTGCTGAGGAACTGCCCCGTCTTCCAAAAGCCAGAAGTCTTGCAAAAAAATCTATGGGCAGGTTGTGTGCAGCATTAGGAGCTAACACCATTTATAAAACTTTTTTTGTTGAATTGCACTTAGAAAATGCCTTCCAGAACAATATCACAAAGTACTCTACAAATGAAGTATCTTTGCAAGAGTGTATATATGTTACTATTCTCTGTTTAGAAACACAAAATTTAAAGCAGCACTCAAATACTTTTCAGTTGTGGCTAATTAAAATAAGTATAACGTTCTTCATTTAGCCATACAAATTGGCTAATTTCCAGGGGCACTGAGTACTTACAGGTTCTATGTATATTCTGAGTATACAGTTTAGTTGCTTCAACTGAGCTTTGTAAACAAATATGAGCCAAACTGACACCTTGAGGATCAGCAGGAGTTCCAATTAATGGGAGACCCACTGCTGCTAAAAATTGCCATAGCTGCTTTGAATTCAAAGAAGTTCTGACAATTTACACCAGCTAGCGGTCTGATGACTGTAGTTTAAAATATTTATATAAATTGAAAGCTGGTTTGCAGCAAGATATTCCAATTACAGTATGCAAACAAGTCTTGGCACCAGCAATTAAATATACATTTTGCTTGTGTAAAAACAACAGCAGTTGACCTGGGAAGGCAACTCAGCTTGTTTCTCGGCTTTATACAAAGCTTTGCTGTAAATAAAATACACATAAAATTGTCCCCAGAGTAACTGTTCATATTGGTTCAGTACGCTGTCTTTAGCAGAAGCAGAAACACCAGTTTCTCTCAACTCCGAGTTATTTTAATTTTCTCTAGCAACTACCTAATCCTGTTCTCATTGAGCAGCACCACTTTTCAAAGTACAATTTTTTTTCTTGCTGGTAGCAGCGTAAGCAGGATTATGTGAATAGGCTGCTGCAGTCCAACACCTGCAACTCAAAAGATGTGTTTTAAAGGCTCAAGTGGGATTTTTCAGAGGTGTCTGAGCACAGCTCGAACAGTGTCCACACGGCAGGAACTGGTCTGAGGACAAGTTTAGCCAACTGCCTCAAAATTCTCTCTCACCTCAGAAACAGTAGGAATCCTGAACACTTGACGATTTTTATCCAGTTGATATTGCTGAAAGCGCTTACAATAATATTTTAAATTTCAGAATGTGTCAAATGAGCTTTTTCTAACACATGCCTTGAAAAAGCTTAATGCTTTCAGACAGGGTAACATTCACCTCTAGCATGGCTGGCAGAAAGCCTTTTGCCTTTTTACACCTTAGATGAAGCTGATCTCGACTCACGGTTTTGTCACAGCAGGGTGTTTGGATGCTCTTTCACCTGTCCTTCCAGTAATTCCTAAACTTAGAGGCCTCCAACTGATCATAAAAAGGTAGGATTGTCATAGACAAGTAGGGGTTTCCTGACAAAGCACAGGACACAGCTCAATGCCAGGCAGAGAACCCATCAGGAAAACATATCTCTACTGAATAGAAACAGGGTGGGGTTCCTTATAGTTTAGAAAGTTGTTCCTTCTCTATATCCATCTCAATCCATTTGACATCCCTGATGGATTACTAGACAGCCTATAAAGATCACACACTGGCCACTCTACACAGAGGAAGATTTTATTATATCAAAATCCTCCAGCATAAAGCAGGTGGCAGCTGTTTCAGCAGCATCTAATTTTTCACTTCATTCAACGTGTCCCAGCAGTCTCAGAAATATTGAACCTTTGACTGAGCATCTCACAGCTTTCACCCACAGGAAGACCCAGCCCTGGGTTGAATCACCTGTCCCAAGAAGAAACGCTACTGTGACCTACAAAACCAGTCAGGACACATTGCTGACTCTCATTACAAATCACAGAAAATAAAATATCCTTTTGAAATCACTGTAAAAATTAGGTTTTCTGCTTCCTAACCAGCACCAATGCTCCATGTACTATATTAATGTATGCTGGGTAGTAGGGCAGCTAATACAATGAACCCAAGATCTTTCTTAATGCAGAATTGAACATACCTGGCATTTTTTGAGACATTTTTGTCTAAATTTGAAAATATTTGAAGAGATTTTCTTATAAGGATCTCCATTTTTTTAATTTATATCAGGCTGAATTTCACCCTTTATGAACATACAAAGATAAGACAGATAAGAGGAACTATATTCGATGTGGTCTTCTTCTGTTATTCTTCTCCTTATGATATGTTGTTGTATTTTCCTCATTGCAAGCAGCAAGACATTAGAACAGCTACTTATTAGTTTAAGGTATCAGCTTAAGACTAAGGCATGGTAAAAAACCTACCAACCTAGTGATTCTGTGATTCTATGAGTCTACGATTCTATGATCAAGAGTCACAATGGAGTGAGTTCTACAAGTAAATACGCTCAATTAAGCACCTCTGCATGCTGTTTTCACAAACTACCTCACTGTCATCTTAAAATGCTCCATAAGAGGTGATAGAAGACCTCCATCCTAGCTAATATATCTGAGAAATCATATGAATTGCATTTAACCACACTCAGGGTGACAGAGACATAGGTTCTCAGCAGTTGCAGCTGGGAAACAAAACCCAACCTGCTGCTACTGCTGCTTTCAGGAATTAATGGAGTAACAAGATTCAGTTGAATTCATCAACAGAAGCATAGACAGCAGGTCAAGGGAGGAGATTCTGCCCCTCTACTGCTCTCTGGTGAGAACCTACCTGGAGTACCACATCCAGCTCTGGAACCCTCAGTGCAAGATAAACATGGACCTGTTAGAGCAGCTCCAGATCGGGGCCACAAAAATCATCACAAGGTGGAACACCTCCCTTGTGAAGAAAGGCTGAGAGAGTTGGGATTGTTCCTTTCAAAGAATGCTGGGGAGACTTTATCACAGCTTTCCAGTAATAAAAAGGGGCTTATAAGAAAGATGGGAACACACATTTTAGCAGGGCTTGTTGCAGTAGGACAAGGGGTAATGGTTTGAAACAAAAGAGGGTAGACTTAGATAAAAGGGAGAAATTTGTTATGATGAGGGTGCTGTAACACTGGCACAGGCTCCCCAGAGTGGTGGTAGATGCCCAGTCCCTGGGAGACATTCAGGGTAAGTTTGGATGCAGCTCTGAGCAACCTGTTCTAGATGAAGATGTCTCTGCTCACTGCGTGGGGGTTGAACTAGACGACTTTGAAACGTCTCCTCCAACACAAACAATTTATGATTCTGTGATTCTGTGTATGCTCTAATGTTTATTTTAGAAACAAACCCACTATTTTAGGTGTTTTCAATGAGCACCAGTCTTCTCCCTGTCTGGTTAGACTTCTTAGCTACCAGGTGGCAGTCTCACCTTAATGAGAATGAAGCATGATATGACTGCAAAGACAAATACCATTAGCATCCTGTACGGCAGCAAAAGTGCCATAATACAGCCTGCCCATTCATTTTTTCCTAGTAAGGAAAGCAGCTCCTCATGGGTAAAACTACAGGGTAAAACTGCAGTTCACTTCTGAGGGAATTTATTCACTGACATCCATGTCCACAAAGTTATTAATGTAATTCATGCTATTGACAACACAGAGAAATCAGGATGGATGTTTGATTTTTACTGTTGCCGGTAACAGACCATTAATTCATAAGATCTGGACATCTTATACACTATCACCAGATCCAAGTTAGGCTGAGAAGAGGCACGAGAGATTTCTGTAACTGTCCATGCTTATTTGTGACTCCATACTGATTTTTCTCATAAAGAAAGATTAGAAGGAAGGCAATAAGTGGAAAGATTTCCACTAAGAGCCATTTTTATTAAGCCTTGGGCTAATTATAATGCAAGCACTTTGAAGTTCATTATTTTAATTAGAAGCAGAGACTGAGAGAAAAAAAAAAAGAGGGTCCATTACCCAGGTGGGAACTCTAGCTGCAACTGCAATGCAAAATAATAAATAATGCTGCATAACTTCAGCTTTAGTGAAATGTTGGCTTGTGTTTTGCCTAATGGCAGATCAATACTATACAAATGAAGCAATTACAGTTGTGTCACATAAAGCCTTATTTGGTCAGCAGCCAAAGTGGGGATTAGCTGGAAGAGTTCCCGGGACTTTCTGTCTGAATATTATCGCAGAAGTTAATGAGGAAGATCTGATAGGCTAAGGCAAACATAAACGGTGCCAGCAACCAGACAAGATGATTGGTCCGATAGCCAGTGTGCTGATAATTAAAATGCCCTGAAGCCAGCTGAACATGAGCCCAAGATCAGGTGAAATTATCAGACAAGGGCAATCCAATCCTTCTAGCAATCAGCTATATAACGTTGCCACCATTGCTAGAGCCATGTATGCAGCAGTAAATGCTAGTACACCAGCGCTCCTATCAGTCAGACAATGCAAAGCCACATCAACACAGTGATACTCATGCTCGTAATGTTTCAAACACATGCAGCCAGCCTATAGAGAAAACAAGGTATGGAGATTACTAATAGATCTCTGCAGTGTATATAGCAGTCCAACTAATGTAATTGCTGCTCTCCTGAACACATGAACACATGCCACTTCTAATAAAAATCTGGAGGGGATAGGATCCACTGCTAATGGAGATTTCTGCTGCTGCTTTCTAAAGAGAAGCCAGAGCAAAATGTGATCATAGACCATAGACTGTCTAAGAAACCAGCAGTTCAAGTTACATTTTCTGTACCCTTTTGTCTCCAGAACAGTTACTTTGATCAAAGACACTGAGATATCTACCATGGCATTTGACCTGAAGCACACGCCTCCATGGATTTGAAGTAATCACACAAACATCAGAAGCAGGCACAGACTTTAAATGTTCACAGCACAGTGAACACTCTGCTATTGATCTGAGACCTCATGTGGAGTATTGTGTCCAGTTCTGGAATCCTCAACGTTAGAAGGAGATGGAACTGTTGGAATGGGTCCAGAGGAGGGCTACAAAGATGATCAGAGGGCTGGAGCACCTCCCATACAAGGACAAGCCGAGAGAGTTGTAGTTGTTCAGTCTGGAGAAGAGGATGCTCCTAGAAGACCTTATAGTGACCTTCCAATACCTGAAGAGGGCTACAAGAAAGCTGGTGAAGGACTGTTCGCAAAGGCTTTTAGTGATAAGACAAAGGGCAATGGCTCTAAACTGGAAAGAGACAGATTTAGACTAGACATAACGAGGAACTTCTTCACGATGAGGGTGGTGAGGCACTGGCACAGGTTGCCCAGGGAAGTTGTGGCTGCCCCATCCCTGGAGGTGTTTAAGGTCAGGCTGGATGGGGCCGCGGGCAGCCTGGTCTGGTGGGAGGTGTCCCTCCCCATCACAGAGGGCTTGAACTGGGTGATCTTTAAGGTCCCTTCCAACTCAAACTATTCTATGACATTTCATTGCCTCTAAGAAATATTTGGGTCTTTTCAGGCAAGTGTTCACAGAGAATTTATCCTTCTGGCCTCCCAATAGAAATCACTTCCCAGAGACAGACTAAGCTTAAACTTCTGAGCACATTCCCTCAGCTCAGTTTTTAAGCTTGTGATACTCCTGATTTTTCTGTATTTCCTGCCAAAAAATGACAGACAACTAACCTCAATGGTCTTACTCTCATAACAAAAAAGCTTTCCATTTTTCAACTCCTTCTCTTAGGGCTTCCACAAAGATCCATGCTGTCAGTCACTCAGCAGCTATATGAGGCTGCTTAGGAGGTCCTGTGCCCTGGTAAAGCAAAGATAGGAAGCACTGCCACTTTTTTCACTGAACCCAGATGCTCTCACTTTCTTTTGCTTTTCCAAAATGAGAACGGGACTGAGATGAGGACAGCTTGATTGACTTCTGATTCACAGAAATCATAACTTAACCCTGGTGGTCAGGAGACGCTTGGGTATGAGTTGGGGAGAAGACTTTCTACCAGGCAGGAAACGTAAATGTTTCTCTCTGTAAGCTCCTACCATTTTCCAAACATTCCTAGAGTTCCAGGAGATTTAATGTGATGGCTGAAGATGTCCTCTCCTCAGACAGTCAAGGGAGAAAGTTCCTCTTTACATCTGGTTTGATCTTCTCCTCTTTCAGTTTATGCCTGTTGTCTCTTCCCTTCCCATTCTGCACTGCCGTGAAGACTCTGGCTCCATCTCCTCGTAGACCTCCCCACAAGCACTGGAGGCTGCTCTTAGGTCCCATTCAAAGCCACCTCTGCTCCAGGCTGAACAAACCCAGCTCCCTCAGCCTCTCGTCACCTGACAAGTGTTCCAGATCCAGCTCCATCTTAATTACCTCCCACTGAAATGGCTTCAATTTATTGATGTTTTTCTTGAATTAGGATGCCAAAAAAGGATGCAGTACTTTAGATGTACTCTGAATGTTTGCAATTATTTTCTTTGATGCCACAATGTCTTCTCTTGTGGCCTACAAATTGGATGAAATAAAAGCACTCTAATTGGAAAGTGCCTTGGATAATTGCCCGCTATCTAAAAGAGATGCCAAAAGTAGCAGACTGCTTGTTTAACTGTGATAGGAAAAATACCTAAATCCTCAAGAAACTGTGATGACTTTCTGTTCACTTTCAGCTACACTTTCACAGCCTGAGTTCGCATTATTTAAACCCCACACAAGCAGAATTAATTGCCAAGTGTTCACGTGGCTTCAAAAGGAAAAAAAAATCATTAGCAGGTAAAGTTAGAATATAATTAAAATAGTAACATATGCTGATTAAAAACTGAGGAGATGGATCTTAGAAAGTGCAGAGCATCTGAATGTACGCTAGTCCCACAGCTTTGCACACAGAAGGACATCATCTTTTTAATTAAAATCAGCAAAAAATTGAGCACCAGCCTCCATGCTGGCTCTTACTGTTCTGTGTTGCAAAGAGCAAAAGGCTCCTGTGGAAACCTTCAAATGTGATTTTTTTTGTTGAAAATTTAAAAACCTGAAAAAATTGCCTCGTATTTTTTGCATGTAGGTAACTGAAATTTGGGTGATCTGACATGTCTGGGAAAAGTCATGATATTCTCTAAGAAATAACTCACAGATTTCCAGCCAGGACTGATGATTTTTTTTTTTCTGTACACTCAGAATTTAAGATCCAAAATATATCTGAACCACAGTAAAACACTATAAAAAAGAATTTCCATACTGCTGTGTGCAAAATCAGGTGCCTACATCCATACCAAGGAAACCAAAGGTCTTATTCTAAATGCAAAAGCCTCTCTTACAACAAACACGGTTGCAAACTTTGGCTGCACTAGATGGGATCAGATAAGCAATAGATCGGAATGAGCCTAATGTGTAATTGTGTACACAGAAAGCCCATTCTGGAGGTAACAGATGGACTGCCAGATGTTGAGGCTGCTCTCACCTGCAGGCCTTGGTCATTCTGGCTGCTAGCAATGGAAAATGCAATGGATCTGGATCATACTGCACACAGATGCTATTCCTGCCTACAGGCAGATGGGGAGGTGGGGGACAAACTCTGTGTTCTCTGGGTCCTAGAGGTAGACTGTTCTTTTCATGTGTTCTTTTAGAGTAGAAAGAAATAACTGAAGTGTAATAATAAAACCAGTCTCTACCAGTTCAGGCTTGGAATACTTCAATCCAGCTGACTTTTGGCTTTGAAAAAGCACAGGGAAACTTGTAGTCAAACTTTGACTATAGAAAACTGCCAAAAGCTGCCAAAAGAGTCTCACCCAACACAAAAGCACACAACGTTGCTCAGCATCATGCGATAAACTAAAAGATGTGTTTAAATAGGAGCTAAATAATTTTTCAGCTTTGATTTCTGCATTTACTCAGGTTCAACAAGGCCAACTCCAACACCTGGGTTGGGGCAATCTGGGGTTTCAATACAGGATGGGGGATGATGTGATTGAGAGAAGCCCTGCAGACAAGGATTTGGGGGTGCTGGTTGGTGAGAAGCTCAGCATGAGCTGGCAACCTGGGCTCACAGCCCAGAAAGCCAACCTGGGCTGCATCAAAAGAAGCGTGGCCAGCAGGGTGAGGGAGGTGATTCTGCCCCTCTATTCCTCTCCTGTGAGACCTCATCTGGAATATTGTGTCCCGTTCTGGAGTTCTTAACATAAGAAGGATATGGAGCTGTTGGAACAGGTCTACAGGGGGGCTGCAAGGATGATCAGAGGGCTGGAGCACCTCCCGTGTGAGGACAGGCAGAGTTGGGCTTGTTCAGCCTGGAGAAGAGAAGACTCTGAGGAGAGCAGGGGGGTTGGAACTGGATGATCTTTAAGGTCTCTTCCAACCCAAACTATTCTATGATTCTATGGTTCTATGATTCTATGACTTAATTGGAATGGGAAGCATAGGAAGGGAGGCAGAAAATGGAAGTAATGCCTCTAGCTCCAAAAATACAGGAAGACCTGAGCAAAGTGTACCTAAAGGTAATTGAGAAAAAAAACCAGTTTTGACCCCACTTCCTACAACACACAGGGAACATGCGTTCAGAGAAATAACCACTGATGAACCACAAGTCACCGTTTCATCACACCATCTTACAAACTCCCACTGCTCAGTGAGAGGCACATATGGCCACTTTTATCTGGAAACTGAGCATCTTGACAGTAACTTGCTGACTGGAGGCAACAGCTGCATTTTAGAGATATCATGGCAAGATACACAGTAGCTTAAAAGAACCATTAAATCTGCCCAGGGAACTGCAGCTGGGGTCAGTCCCAGGTTTCCTGAAACTTACTTTGCTCTTTTTGTCACTGGTAACATTTTCATCTTTCATTCTAGCATGTTTATTCCCTCCACGAGGCTTACTCCATTGCTCAGTGTGCTGGTTCAAGATACTCTTTTCAGCTCAAAGAAACTCAATGAGAAATGAAATAAACTTTTTTTCCCCTGTACTTCTGGCTTGGGATTTCTCTCAAGAGCAAGGGCAGCATAAAGACGAAATGATCGGTTTTTTGTCTCTTGGGAGTCTATCTAATACTTACTGTCAATTGGAAGCGGGCAGTTTTGCAACGACCACACACAATAATCACAAACTGTTTTTCAGGTGCTATTTGTTCCCCAAATGTTAGTTCCATAGAGAGGTATTGTTACGAGCTGCTGAGGTGCCCTTCAGTGACCAGACTTGCTTTAGTCTACCTACCATTTACCCGAACAATTATTATCTTAGTGGGATAGGCCTTTTACTTGGCAGGAACTGTGCCATCAACTTCAAAGGGCAGCTGGCTTGTGCCTTTAATGGATACATATTCTGAAGCCTGGCAGTTTCCTGGGAATTGACACCTAAACAGCCAGAGAGTTGTAACGAAAAGAAAAGAGAGAAACAATAACGAGCTGCATTGTTAAACTATAATGGGCTGCATCTTGCCCTCTGCTGAGCTGATTTATGAGGGATTGGGGAAATAGCAGGGAAAAGGGCAGGAGATATTTATTTCTGAATTGCTAAAAGAAAGTTTGTTGCTTAGAAGATGGCTAGATCTGAAAAAAATGATAACCCTTTTGTATCCCACTGGCATACTCTGGGGATCAATACTTACCAAACCTTGGCAAACTTCCAGAAAGTTGGTAAGATACATGAAAAGAAAGCAAAGGTATCAGTATTTTTGACTGATTCTGTTCTTCACTAATAGTTTTAGTTATTGATTAAACTTAAAAACATGCCCCCTTTTACCTGATAGCAAAGTCTGACAGATTTCATTTGGGCAGATATGATATTGTGAAGCTCCTACTGTCTTTGTATCCAAATATTCAAGTATTTATGAAGCAGAAAAATACCAAAAAAAAAAAGCGCTAATTATTTTTGATGCCTTGATTTCTTTCTGTCTGTAGAAAATAAACATGTATAAAACTTGTCCTGGTACTGGCCCAAACAATGCTTCTATATGACAGCGTGGAAATTTCACCTTTAGGAAGCACTAAATATCAGAAGGGCAAAGCTCTTGTATAAATACCTTGTAAAAAAAGAAACTTGAGTGCTAAGCCAATCCTAAAGCTGAGGAGACAGAATGGTAGTTTCATCTTTTATACTGATTATCAATTTATAAATGCCTATTTCCATTGCAATGTTTAGATAAAAAAACTGCCTTTGCAGGGAATAGTTTTTTGTTGTTTCCCTGTTTTGTACTTTCATTGCTGCTCAGAAGCACATTGTTTCACAGTTGTTCTCACTAGAATCCTGGAACTTCCCCTGGAGTAATGAGCAGCATGAGAGGAAACAGGAGGTGACTCTGTGACCGAAATGGGAGCTAGACTTTTTGGAAGAGCTTTACTTTCCGTTAATTTCTTCTAATGTTGTTTGTAGCATAGGAAAACGGAAATAGTAACAGAAAAAATTCTTGTGAGTTTGTCTCTTCTCCAGACCATGGAGAGCTTTGTCCAACTATGCACCTCCCTAGATATCCGAGAGTGAAAACTTCCTGCAACTGGCAAATCAAGAAATAGGCTCTGTGGAGCAAGGTAGATCAGAGATGGCTCTGAAGTAATTCAAAGATATACTGGTAGGTTTTTTTGGCCAGAAAGAATATATTTAGTGAGTGCAGAATCCTCAACATGTTTTCTTCTAAAGATACAAGTATCAGAAACTCTCTCAACAACAGAGCTTTTCACTGCAATTTGGCAACTTAAATCAGGATTATTTCAACTTCCTGCCTCTGTATTTAAAAATTGCAAGAAAGGGAAAAAAAATCCTCCAAGCAGAAGATTTTGCTTGAATATCGTTGTATATCTTGCAATGCACCTTGTAAGCCATCATCAAATTTTCCTTTTTTATTCGCTGCATTCTTTTAATGCCAATAGGCATCACTGGGGAACAGAGCAAGCTGGGATTCTGATCTCTGTTCTCAAGGCTATATTTTTACCTTTAAAACAGGTATTCCTTTTTTTTTTTTGACAGGAATAATCCATATAACCAAAACTAAGTATGCCTCCCAGGCTCAGCTGAAAGAACAACTTGCAAACATTCATTGCCAGACTCTCTNTTGCTGCTCAGAAGCACATTGTTTCACAGTTGTTCTCACTAGAATCCTGGAACTTCCCCTGGAGTAATGAGCAGCATGAGAGGAAACAGGAGGTGACTCTGTGACCGAAATGGGAGCTAGACTTTTTGGAAGAGCTTTACTTTCCGTTAATTTCTTCTAATGTTGTTTGTAGCATAGGAAAACGGAAATAGTAACAGAAAAAATTCTTGTGAGTTTGTCTCTTCTCCAGACCATGGAGAGCTTTGTCCAACTATGCACCTCCCTAGATATCCGAGAGTGAAAACTTCCTGCAACTGGCAAATCAAGAAATAGGCTCTGTGGAGCAAGGTAGATCAGAGATGGCTCTGAAGTAATTCAAAGATATACTGGTAGGTTTTTTTGGCCAGAAAGAATATATTTAGTGAGTGCAGAATCCTCAACATGTTTTCTTCTAAAGATACAAGTATCAGAAACTCTCTCAACAACAGTGCTCCTCACTGCAATTTGGCAACTCAAGTCGGGATTATTACAATTTCCTGCCTCTGTATGTAAAAATTGCAAGGGAAAAACTCCTCCAAGCAGATTTCGCTTAAATACTTTTCGACATCTTGCAATGCACCTCATAAGCCATCATCAATTTTTCCTTTTTTATTTGCTGCATTCTTTTTATGCCAATAGGCATCACTGGGGAACAGAGCAAGCTGGGATTCTGATCTCTGTTCTCAAGGCTATATTTTTACCTTTAAAACAGGTATTCCTTTTTTTTTTTTGACAGGAATAATCCATATAACCAAAACTAAGTATGCCTCCCAGGCTCAGCTGAAAGAACAACTTGCAAACATTCATTGCCAGACTCTCTCTTCACTGATCTTCTTTTGACCCCTGATTTTTACATTCCTTGTTAAGCAGTGGCCCACACTCTGCCTTTTTTTTTACCTAGCATATGTTATTTTTAGTTGACATAAAACCCTATGAGCTCTGAAGGATCTGACCTGCTTGAGAAATATCCAGACTATAAGCTCTGACACTGAATGGGTAATGGGGTGGTAATTCAAGCCTCGTTATGCCTGAAGTGAAGGGAAGAATATTACTCGGTGCCACGAGTATGATCTACACCATCAGTCAAGCATGATAATGTTTACACTATGTACACAATGATATAGATCACATTCCAATTTTCAGATTATTCTGTATCAAAGAAAGACATAACCTTGTAAAATCTTGGTAAGCGAAACTCCTGTTCTTGTAAATATCATCAGTCCACCTCATAACTATGCAGGGGTTTTATTTTCTGCACTGCCCCACGCTTTAAAAGAACAGTGGTCAAACTCAGTGATTTCACATCACTCATTTCTATCCTCAGACCTCTGTTATTCACCAGTTGTCTCTATGTCTTTACTTGAAACATAAGTATCACTACTTTCTAGCTCTATTATTGCTTTGCTGAATTCCTCTATGGGTAACACGCTGACTGTGGGTAAGACCAGCCATTCTGGCAGAAGAGAAATGTGGAAAAAAGACTGAAACTCTCCCTCTGCATCTCTCCTCACTGTGAAGGTCGCTTGTCTTCAGAATGCTCTGGAGAAGTGTTTGGATGTCTGTGGTGCCAGCTGGAGGACAGCTAGCCAGCAAATGAAATATCCATTTCTTCACTACGAGAGTGGTGAGGCACTGGAGCAGGTTGCCCAGGGAAGTTGTGGCTGCCCCATCCCTGGAGGTGTTCAAGGCCAGGTTGGATGGACCTTGAGCAACCTGGTCTGGTGACACGTGTCCCTGCCCATGGCAAGGGGGGTTGGATCTGGATGATCTTTAAGGTCCCTTCCAACCCAAACTACTCTATGATTCTCTGATTCTCTCTGAATTGTTAGAACAATCCTCAAAAGCACACAGGGTACAGACCTCGCTATGATGACCCAAGTGTATGTTAGCCTTCCCCATCTCTATACCTCTCTAGAAACATCAATATACTATTAAATAAACAATGAAGCCCAAATGCATAGGAAGACCACAAGCTGGAACTGCCACATAAATGATATCAGTTAAAAACCAAATCCATCTATGAATTCCTTTGAAAACTGTACAATTTAAGGTACATTGGCAAGGGGTGCAGGGAAACGCTTACTTTACGATACAACACAATTTGCACAAGGAAGCTTCACTCATGGGAAAATTCTTTTTTTTTTTTGTGAAGATTCATGGATTTCCACACTACAAAATTTTTGAAAAGCAATAATGAAATAACTCCTCTACAGTAAACAAATTTTGACTCTAAGTAATGTAGGTGTTCAGCTCAAACGTGCTTTCCTAGTTTTGCTCTTACTCAGAGGGAATCTTTGAATATCACAGTCTTTCTTGTACACACAAATCAAATTTTATAAAAAAATACAAACCCAGCGAATGTAAGGCGTTTTGGTGGAAAAAAAAATCTATCTATCCTTGTAGGTGATAACTGTGTAATGACTATGATTCTTCTCCCGCAGAGCTTGGTGTTACTTGTCAATTCACTTATCTATAAAGCTAAGGAAAAAAAAGAACTGGAGTATATCTCAGTATAATGTATTAAGTTCAAATAAACAGCTTTGACAGTGATTGATGGTCTGGGAATTCATTCCACAATAAGCTCCTTAAACTCTTGTCTGCAAAAACATCAAGGACAGAACTTGATGAAAAAGTTTAATGGTCCCATTGGAAGAAATTATACTATCAAATTTACCCTTATTTTCCAAAGCTCATTTCAGGTCAATGAAAAACACATGGAAAAAAAAGTAGGGAGTATCCTATCCTATATAAGGTGTGCTAATATTTTGTACTAGCGTGCATGTGTTACCAAACCAAGTTTTCTTTTAACGCTGTATTTTTAAGTAAGGGACCATACTGGATGTATCCTTGAAAAGCAAAGCTAACATTGTCAGCTGTAGTACCACATTGAAACAAAGGTTTACCTCAGGAAAACAAGGACTATTTGAATTTACCAAGATCAAGATGGTAGCTTATAAAGCCCATGCATACAAGCTCCCTTCTTAACAGATCTTTACCTTATTCACATAAATTCACAGGTTTTGTCAAGAAAAAGATCCTTCCACCGTAGATCCTTCACCTTTTGGGTAAATCTCTTTCAGGTACAGCACAATTACATAAAACAGGCAAACCCGTAAGATAGCGACAAGGCATCCTTAGGATGCCTTTTGCATTCCAAGCACTCTTGATGGCTCTCCTCTGTTGCAAGTGATGAAACTAAAATCCATTTATTCACTCACATTGTACTTGGTACCTTGCACAAGTTGCTACAATGATCAGCAAATTACATCTGCATCACCTGCTTCACTGACACACTTCCTACATTTCCCACCTCATGTTAATAGAAACACAGTAAAGGAATGGATAAAGAACCAGTCCTCAGCCAGTGTAAAAAGTCAGTTCATGTCACCAGTTGTCATACTGCAAAGAATCAGAGGCAATTACCACATGGCCTTTTCCTCTTTCCTCCCCAGAACACAAACAATTCCTCCTAATGTCAAACAGGACAAAAGAAACTTGATGATGAAATATAGTATCTCAAATTCATATCTAGAAACATTAACTGTAATAGCAACTCTCTAAAACACATCAACACATCTAGCTACAAGTTGATTTTTTTTTTTTTTTAGTCTGGCTAGGTCTAACCTTGCCACTCTCATCTGGCTGGACTCAGAGTGTCTCACCAGACACTTGTGACATGAGCAGGTTTCACTCATCCATGCTGCATACTCTCCGCTGCAGGACGTGACAGCCAAGTGTCCTTAGTCAAAACAGTAACAAAAATGATGATGACAATTCCTCATATTTTAGCTCAACCCGTAATTCACCTTTGTATCAAACAGCTTCAAGGTACAAAAAAGCAGAAGCAGCTTTTAGTGTACCTTTAAGACAATATTGCCCCTACTTCCTTTTTAATTACCTCTTAGAGTGAAGAACTCCATCATGTTCACCCCTATTCAAACTTGTTTATGATGCCTACATATCTAAAACAGAAATGCAGAGGCATACAAAGTATAGAATTTGCAGACTTCAAGATCTCTAGCTGCTGCCCTTACAGACCACTGCAAGAGGCAAGGCAGACAAGCCAGCGGAGATCCACAATGACCAGAAGTCTGGTCATGAAGACGTCTTCTAACAACAACACATTTACAAAGACAAGTCTTTCTAAGCAGACAAGCGGCACTCTCTTAACCACCTTTGAAAATACCACCTTTGAAGAAAAAAACCTCATTAATTCACACTGGTTACTGCACAGTA
>WAAB01008991.1:0-10486 GCA_013389865.1 Piaya cayana | reverse complement strand
TTTTCCCCAGTCCTAAAAAGCCCAAGAATAGTGTGTGAATGTTTAACATTTATATTGCTGCTTGCAATTAGTTATAAACTATATCAGATAATTTGTAGTCAACACATAGCTCAAATAGGAAATGATGATTATTAAATAAAACAGAGAATTTACAACTCCCATAGCAAATTATGTCTTTTGACTAATTTATGTAATGAACTTAGCCAGTTTGCCCTTCATGGACTTCAAACTGCATGTTCAATATTTGCAATTATCTGTGCAGGCAACAGTTACGTAAGTCATCTGATCAGTAAGAAAAAACACTACCATGTGGGATGCAGTCAAAATAGCAAAACCAGCATATTCTACAGTTTCAAACAATTCAGAAAAATACTGAAGCATGCAGTCAAAATTTCCAGCTGTTCAAAAACACAGTGGTAGGAAGCTTTCCCCCTCTTCTGTCTATGGACGTAAGATGGAAGAGGTGGTAGGAACGTGAGGTATTGCTTGTTCTTTATTTTTGTCCAGAACATAGTGTCACTTAATATTTTTAATAGGTAAGCAGCACTGACATGTTGCCTGAGGTTTGTCACTGGGGCTGAAGGGGGAATAGGGTACAGCAGGAGAAAAAGTAGCTTAGCACGTGTGAAAGGAGGGCTCGGGAAAAGCATGGACATGGGCAGCCAGTCAAGACAGCTTGAAAGAAGATTTGGTCCAATTTTCAGGTTGGGTAGGATTTCTCCTACTCCTGTTTTTAAAATAGATCCTCATAATCACAGTTGTGCTCTTCTCCTCTGTTCTTATTCAACTGTCTTACTAGGCCCTCCTTCTTTTAAATGCTTTGTGTCTTATCCCCATTACTCCTAGATATTTTCATCTATCCAACTGAACAAAAGTGGAATAAGCCCAAATTTTACACAGACCAACTTCCACTGCCTACTAATGCTTATTACATCAGGCAGGCTCTTGGTGGTGTTGGCTACTCTGCAGAAAGAGGGACTAAAGAGCACCATAAAGCATGCTCAGAGCAAATAGCCCACTGTCAGGATATATATGACAGCAGCTAAATCGATTTCTAAAATGCTTGCCCTAGGTTTGGCACAGTAAAGCACAACTGTGTCAGCCACGGGCACTTCCTCACTTTGGGAAAGCATCTTCACTAAACTGCACTGCTGCCTACCACTTCTAGGTCTGGAACACTGAGAAGGAGATAGCAATATATTAGAAAAATATAACAAAAAACAGATAGTAGATGAGCCTTTCCTATGTCTGCTACCTTCTACCTTTAACAACACCCGGAGTTCTGGATGTACTTTTCTTTATAATTAGTATTTTTACTGTTACCATTTTCCCTCTGTCACCTCCTTACGTTGTCTTGCTACTTCAGCAGTGAAGGCAGCAGTTTTTAAATCTGAGAGGTACTGATTGCTAATGACTGAGAAATCATATTGAAACACTGTAATGACTGGCCTGATTTTCCCTCGCACATACAAATCTTATTTTGCTGTGGATGGAAATGATTCTGACGATAATCCTGCTCCAATCAGTGTAATACAGTGAAGGCTACTGAGGTTTGTGGTGTCTGTGCAGGTTAAACTGGTGAGTTAGGAGTAAGTCTAGTTATCTGCATAGTGGTAATGATATCTCCTCCGTGGTCATGGATGCAGACAGGTACCTCCATAGCTATTTCCCGCACAGAGCTATGGCTCCATCCACTCTTGCAACTCCTCCTTTCAACTTGCTTCATCTCCTTTGCAAATCCACTTCATCAGAGCCCCTTACCATAAGCGCACAGGTGAAACCTGAGAAGTGGGGTGCTTGTTGCTCTGTGGACTATTCCTTCTCCCTCACCTGTGTGTGTCCTATTGCTGTAAGACTCCACAGGCCACGTTCCCTCAATCTCCCATTTGCTTTTTTTGTTTTGAAGAAACCTGGCAAGTCTACCAGAGGAAAAAGGCAAGTTTTGTTTGCCTTTAAGACAACACAATGGTAAATACCTCCAGTTCTAACAAATAACTAGTACCTCCACTTCTCTTTCCCTGACAATTCGAATGAAAAGCAAATGGTGTTCTGCCTGTGATTCAAAAACTCTCCTATTTAACTGAATGCATCAGATACCATGATAAAGAAAATACTGGTCAGTTTGAAGGCAGTACTGAAATGCATAATGCTAGAAACACAAACTTTTTTTTCTAAATAAGAAGGTGCTTTATCAAAAAAGCACTTTAATGAAGGACTAATTACCGGTAAGTGATGACATTTCAAAAAAGGATGTTACAAGCAGCTTCTTATTCAGAAATTAGCAGCCAAGACCAATAAACAAACCAAAATGTAGGCATATTATTGATGTAGATATTGATGCAGATAATGTAGGCATAATACTGCTATAAAGGGCTGAACTTGGTGGAAAAAAAGCTGATGAAATAGAATAGCTGATGTTAATTCTATTGAGTCTGACTTCAAGTAGCTAGTGTTCAACCAGTTTGGTTTTTATATGGCCTTGAAAGATATGCAAACTATTGCTGCTAAATCCATATTGCAATTAGAAATGGTTACCTTTGTTGATCAAAAAAAAAGTATGAAATGGAAGAAAAGAAAAATAACATACCATGATCACACACAAAACAAAAAGAGCTATATCAGGGACATCAGGGAAGGTGGAATACTATAACAACACATTTTATATTGTTATACTATTCCACCCACCTTAATGGAGAACCCTTCGGTGTGGCTACGCCATAGCCTTTCGAATCCAGATTTCCTCCCACTTTCATGGTGTCACATGGCTTTCGTTGCTCAATGTATTCATTCATGGTAGACTCCAGCAGGAAGGCAAACTTGCCCTTGGATTTGCGGACACGAGCTACTCCCTCCGCAGTAGTCCTAGTGAACACTGATGGCTCAGCTGATTTCATGTAGGTCCACATCTTTTCATACACTGCTATTTTTGATCTCTGGAGAAAATCAGAAAGAAGTTAGAACAAAAGGATGCTGCAACATTTCAGAATGGAACTGTTCAAAATAAAACCAAACATACTTAATTTTTCAAACAATTGAGGTTGGGAAAATCATACTTCGATAAGGATTTTCTTTGAATTCCATGATTATTTAAAAGAAACAAGAAATAACAACAACAATACTATAAAAGCAGATATTATTTTTAGGCCCAGTTAGCCTCTAGCAGTCAGAATAAAATAACTGCAAAGCTAAGACCTGAAATTACTGTGAGTTAGAGGAAGTTCAGAGAGTCAAAGTGTTGCAAAGTGTGTTTTAGGGAATTATGTACGAAATAGATATCCACAGTAAACCTGTATGGGAAAGAGAAACAATAAAAAAATCTCCCCACAAACACTGAGCTGAACCTTGAAGCATTTCTCAACTCTAACATCAACTTCTTACACCAGCAAAGCCGCAACAACTTAAGTAAGACTTCTGCTTTTGTAATTCAGAGTCCAGAATACATTCAATTTGCATTCAGAAAGGCTGCACAGCATTTCAGGACCTGGTTCACAGTAAAGGATGGGAACAGAAAATTGAATCAAATATGCTATTAAAGGAAAAAAATATGCTCTGACCACTTATCTTATAGAAATATTAGGTATGTTTTTAGAACTGCAATATCAGTGGATTTATTTTAATGACTCTGATCCTGTCAGTAATTGAGAAATGTGCTTGCTCAAAGTAGGTACAAGAATTCATGGCTTAGCGTGCGTTAGCTGGAAATTTTCCTGTCTGGAAATGCGTAGTGTAACTACAAGTAAAGACTTAAGCCAAAATAAAACTTAAAAAATAAAATCAAACAAAAATTTTCATTGAAAGGAAGAAAGAAATGCTGTCATATTCAGAAGCTTCCCATGCTCATTAGATTCACTCAACAACTCCTTTGCTTCCTCTAGCAACAGGGATAAATACATGCAAACCAGCAGTGCGTCAGGTGAACACTATACAGCATTTTTATTTAATAACAGATGGCACTTGTCTCCTCTTATGCATGCTGCAAAAAGGACTTTTTAACCCAGTGCTCAAGTCAGCTTTTATTTGAATCAAGAGGAGTTTCTAGCTATGCAAGGTTTGGTCTGTGACCCCATTCCTACACTGTGCTGAGCACTCGAGGAAAATGCTTATTATTATTAGGTCCCAAAACAAAGGGCCCTAGAATATTTAAAAAATATACAATCCTATAATCTAGGTATTATTTAGATTTAAAAAGACTTTAAAAAGCCAGCAACTGAATGCTTCTATAGTTATGAGCAATTTTCCTGAAACACTTCTTTTTATCAATTACTGAATTATTGTATTACTTATAAAATATTCCTTTAAGGAGATAGGTCTAACCTGAATATAAGTGGCATTTAACCAGAAATGTTCAATAAAATTATTATATCACGTCATAAATTATTCTTGCTTTTTTAGCTCGTCTGTTTACATTGTTTTATCCTTCTGTCAAATATAGTAAAATGTTAATTAGCGACACCCCTGCATGTCCACAATCACATCCAGCCTTGTTACCCTCTGCTTACAGTGTAGTCACAGCTACTTTTCATTGACATAATAGTGGCTCAGAGCACAGCGTAAGCTAAGCCACCCATACATTCTTTTTGCTTTCTGCTGATGTAATTTCCTGGATTCAAATTTACAGGAAGAGAAATAATTGGAAGAGAGGAGGAATGAATCACGTAGCATCGGAAGAACATTTATTTGCCTTTGTCTACCTTCGCTTCCAATCATTTCTCACACTTTAGCGTCCATATCATCAGATTCTTTACAAAGTAAGCACATAATAGGTAATCTTCACTCAAAGCTAAAACCACACAACACACAAATTAGCTCTATTAGTAAGTGGGAACAATGCCCTAAATAAATTGAAGCTGGTTGCAGTTAAATTTATTTCTTTTAGGATTTAGTTTCCTCTGCCTGACAAGAGACAAAAAAAAACCCCAAAAAACCCAGGCAGTCTAACAAGGCATCTGTTCTCTAGGAACATTTTCTTCTCCCAAACTTCCATTTGTTAACATTCTATTTCTACATGTCAGCTCAGAGCAAAAACTGATGAGCAAACCAATAGATATTTTTCATTATATGAGGAAACATCACAGCTTTCTCCTGCAGCCAGTCAAGCTAGGATAATTTTAAGAGTTTTTCTAAGCAGGAGCGCTAAAACTACATTCTTTCCCTCTAGAGAAAGTTACTCAGAAAACGCAGCTCTCATTGTGTCTAAAATAGATAATAAGGGTGAACAGTTAATAATATAAATGCTGTCTTTTTGCTTTATGCTGGCTTTAAAATGATTTTCCCCTTTTCTGTTTTCAATACAGAATTAAAACAGACTGAATCGCTGTTCAGAGTTTCTGGCATTTTAATCAGAAATGATCAAATGATGAGAAAATGCCCTGAAGGCTCATAGACAGCCAGATAGTAATCACTGACAGCAAACTTACACAGGAGTCTAATCCCAAAAGTGATGATGTTTACTTTCAACAACACAAAATGTTAGTCTTGGCAAACAAACCTTCTCGTGCTATTGTTTCATGCTAAATCTTAATTTATGCATTATGCAAACAGTGTGCAAATATTGCCATTCAATGATGTTTTGTCTTTGTCCCTGCTTTGTGAAAAATGTTCTTCCAAGTAGCATATATGATACCATTGACAATCACCACACTGTTGCAGAGATTAGAAATAATTTGATAACAGGGCCTCAATTGCATATTTTCAAAAACTGATCAAAACATTCTAAATCCTGATAAAGCTCCGAATTTTGCATATGCACCTATATTTAGTATTTGAAGTTACTTTTCATCTTTCCCTTTGTATTTTGAAATAAAGGAAAAAAGAACACTGATTTTTCCTTTTTTTTTGTCTTAACTCTTTGAGATTAAAGTGAAAGAATTGCTGTCATTACAGACAATGGATCTTCTCTTTGAGAAAAGATCTTACATGAAATATTGTTTCAAACAGAAAGGTACCTGTGTTTACAGGATGATTTAAAAGAATCATGAAACTTTTGTTACCAACACTGTTTTTATGTCAAAAGACCTGACCTCATTAATTCAAAACAATGTCTTGTACAAGCATTTTGAAACTCTTAAGAAAACAACCCCATTCCTTTTCTCTTTGCTGTTTCCTGGGGAATTAATTTTTCCATCATCACCAAAAATAACTGCAAGCTCAGGATACTTTTGAAAATGCAACAAGTTAATAAATCCAAAATTAAATAAATCTGCTGAATCCTCACCATCCTGTTTCTAGCTGTCATCACCATTTCATTCTAATTGAAAGAACCATATAGTGGCTACAAACTCAGCTTGTGATGAACTGAAACTAGAAGTCCCATAATTAAATACCTCCCTTTCCACAAACTGAGATAAAGAAGAAAATATGGGTCAAGCATACATGAATAAAAATAATGAGTTCTGAAGGATCATACTCTTTTCAAGGAAATAGGAAATATAGCTATCTCAGAATTTAAACTCTCTCTATAATTGCTGCAAAGAGGAAGGCTGCTTTAAAGGGTCATTATGTACATGATGCACCTGGGTGTATTTCTTTCTCCAGTGTCTACAGAAGAAATCTAGAAAACTAGGTTAAACTCCTTGCACAGGTTCATTGTGTGAAGTCTCAGTACTGTGTCTTAGTTAAGTTCCATCTACATCTTACAAGGCATAATCTTTTTACAACTAATAGAAAATATTTGTAAGTACTTCTATGGGAATATTTCTTGCAATAAAAAGGTTATTTCACTACAGAGCTTTTGGGGGTCACTCAGCAGCACACCTTTAACTGATACTGTCTATAGCTCACAAATTCCATCCATAATTTTGTTAATGATTCACTGAGTTCACTATGGCCAACCTGAAAACAGTCGAGGAGCATGAATGTACCTAGCATGGAACAGTCCCCTTTATATTAGACAATAAGAAGAAATTATTGCTCCATCTTCCTTTCTTCTGAAAATGTCTTAAACTGCCCGTTTCAGATAAACAATGCTCCTAAACTGTGCAATTTCGAAGAAAGGATTACTGGCTCACAGCATTTATGCAGAGCCATGTTCAAACACTAAACTCGCACACATTCAGTCAACTAGGCTTAACTTTCAGCTGCTAGAGACAAGAAATAAAGCAGGAGGGACTGTGTATTATGTTCTCCTTGCCCAGGCTTCCTGTTTTCCAGCTGCCAGATGATGAGGATTACAAACCAACTACAATATAACAGGAAAGCAAATGAAAATGAAGTAATCAATACAGACAGCGCAGACATATGAGTGGCTATTTAGGCTATTTCCTAATGCTGCAAACACATCCCCTCAAGAGATATTTTCATTTTATTATTCATCTGAAAGTCAGCAAATTAAAAAATGCATTTCCTGCCCACCACTCAAAGACCCTAAAGCAAAACGCACACAGCCAAATCCATAAGCAGAAACAAAACCTCCAAGACTCCATATTATCATCATAGGCTTTCGATGCTGCACATCATTTCGGTACTGTAGCTTCAGATGAATCAATAGTGCAATGTTGCTTTAATTATCACTGGCTTCTGGATCCCTCAGGGCACCTCTATTGACAGCGTCAATAAGCTTTCCACAAATAAAAAATAGCTAAAAGCTCCAACAAAGGCTGTTGTGGGGGTAAAAACATTGCTGAAGTATTGCATGAATTACAAACTATGTTACCTGTAACTGCAAAGCAATATTATTTCACACTTCCAAGCAGCTTATAAGAGCAGCCTGTAGTGACAGATGCTCGAATGGACATGCCAACTTACTCTGAAGAACTCTTTGGTTGACCCTGAGTCCAGTGTCCCATAAGCAATTTCGGTTTGTTTGGCAAGGTCTTCCGCACTTTCTATGGGCGAGACCATTCGCTCAACAGTCAAGAAAGCAGCGAGGTTAGCAGTGTAGGATGAAATAATGATGAGCGTGAAGAACCACCAGACACCTCCAACAATGCGACCTGAGAGGGATCTAAACATGAATAAGATAATGCACATTTTCCCATCTCTTAAGCCATGAAGAGAGAGAGACAGAAAGAGAGAAGGCACCATTATTGCTGAACGTGTATCATTAAGCAACAGCCAATGGGAGGGAGATAATTTGCATTTTAAATGCTAACAAATGCTTTTTCTTTTCAGTCTTAATGCCTACAGCACAGAGTCCACTGTATTAATACATATCACGCACATACAGATGTTTGAATTTTCTTAAACAGTAATCTCAGTGTTCTTATTATTTCAAGAAATGCCTAACATTGCAAAAATGTAGTTAAATAAACTGGTTAGGTAATCTCTTTTTGAAGACAAAAGTAAAGCATGGTAGCTGCAAATCAGTAGCTTTCCCTACTTTTTCTTTAAAAAAATAAAGCACAAAAGACTTTGTATATGGATTATGTTTGCTCTAGGATTAAAATGTTCCTGTCACCCAAACTTATCAAACATTCTACAAGCTGCTTTCACATTCTTCTTTTTTAAGAAGCAAGCATTTTGTGGAAACAGGGATATTTATCTTAAATAAAAAAAAAATGTTTTCCATTTTAATACCTGTAATTTGATGAGAAGGCTGTTGAGGAATAACGTACGTCAAGACTTACTTAGCATCAGTTTTTGCAGCTTTTAACTTCAATAATAGCAGTTAGGCCAATGCTGAATACTCTCAAAATCTCACTGTAAATTGCTAAAATGAAGCATTCAGGTTTGAAAGACTGGGTCACAATGTTTAATTAAGAATTTGGAGTTACTGCAGGCTACAATTCCAGAACATCTTCAAAGGTTGAGAAATTCAGGACTTTGATCATTTTATTACTTAGCAATATAGCACAGCTTCTCAGAAACAGATGGTCAAATATTCTCTCTCTTACAGCTAGTGATAGTCTGGAAGCAGCGCTGAAGAATTTCACAGGGAACAGAAATCGGACATTCATTCATTCATTCAGGCGAGGCAAACATTCAGCACTATAGTGTGCATTTCATAATTGTAATACAATGGAACTAATTTAGCAACAACAGAGTTCCTTTGAAACCAACTCAGTGGAATCACCCCTGTGTGCACCTGCTGTTTCTGAGAGCTGTTTGTGGTTTATGCACATCGATGTATGTAAAACAATAGTAATGACTGCAATTCAAAGTGGATTCTCTGTTGCCTTTATCATAGCTATTAAAGAAAGAAAAAAAAATGAAAAAGCTTCTTAAAGAATAGACTTCAAAACACTGCCAGGAAAATAAAAGAAGGAAGATTTTATGCTTCAGTGTTGAAGATAAAATGCAAATTTAAAAGATTTGACACAAACCTCGGGGAAATATCACATCCTTGTTGCATAAAGGCACCCAGGGAAAACCAGAGGCTGTTGAATATGCCAAATTCGTTGGGAGGCTGGTCACTGGGTCCTTCTTTCCCATCCTCTGGTTCTTCTGTGTGCCACTCATATGGGCTAAACCTGCTAACTAGGAACAGGACCACACTGACACCAATGTAGGCAAAGACTATGCACATCCAGATCTCATAGGCCAAAGGGTCCAAGAAGGAAAAGACTCCTGGTTTAGATTTCTGGGGCTTTTTGATCATAATGGATATCCCCAAACTCATAAAAGGCTTAGAAAAATCAATGACCTCTTCTCGTACCAAAGTGATGGTCAGAGGCGCAACAGCAATCTCTGCTTTCTATAAAGAAAAAAAGAAATATAGATGTATAGATTAATTGGATATGGCTCATATACTCAGCTAAGCAGCTAATTCCAAAGGTACGTCATTAACATCAGGACACTGTGGTTTAAATATTCTTTATACCATCTTTCTGTTTCTTCCTATCACAGGCTGTATTTACTTAATATGCTTTGAGTATAACACACATATTGCAGTTTTTTCTTTTACAGAATTATCGAAATACTCGATTTCCCCCCAAGAAGGCGGCTCTTGAAAGTTACAGGGGTGGGCAGCAGTGTAGATAGAATATTTTAGGTATTAATTTAGATGTAAAGTAAAGGAATTCAAGGAAGAATGAAAAATGAGAATGACCTCGTTGTCACTGAATGTATAGAGATTTTTTTATAAGATCCCAGAAACAGTCACTTATTATCATTTTTTTAATAAGATAGAATCATTCTTTGAGGGAGGTCAGCTCAGACTCAAAGGAGTTCCAAATATCATGAAGCAGCAAAGGTGATTAACTATTGCCATGATGTTACAAAACTGCACACAGTTGTCTTGGGGAAAAGATAGTTCAATAGGAATGAATCAGATTTTAAACAGTGTGAAAAAAAAAAGCATACAAAAAATAGCTGTGCAAAATCATGCACTAATTGCATAAGAAGTGTGTTGAATTCAGTAGGGATAGGAATGATTTTTAATATGTTTCTCTAATATGTTCTTTAAATGAAGATGCCAGTCTCGAATGAATCGTTACTGATGATGATGGTGATTTCAGCTGCTAACAATGATGTCTCCATGGACTGTAAGGGAACGCCACTCTGCTAATGGGTCTTTTTGATTTATATATAGTGATAGGACTAGGGGTAA
>WAAB01008990.1:3385-35483 GCA_013389865.1 Piaya cayana | reverse complement strand
AACTACCTAAAAGAAAGATGTAAAACAGCCAGAGTGAGATACTTAGAAGCGTGCAAGGAGGGGATGAGAGGCAAAGGACACAAGTTGTAACACAAAGAATTGCAATTACATATATGGTAATAAGTTTTTTTACCATGAGAGCAGCCTAAAACTGAAAGACTGTGGAACCTCTGTTCTTGGAGATATTAAAAACTCAGCAGTATAATGTGATGACTCAATTGGCACTGCTTTCATTAGGAATTTGCACTAGTTCACCAAAGGTGTGAACTAACTTCCCTCCAACACATGGTACTTATGATTGTCCCTTTTCAAAAGTTAGAAGAAACATTGATAGAGTCACAAGTAAAGCTTATGTACCCCAATATCTTATATCTTTACTTTAGCAGCATCTAAAAACCCCAGCATGAATGATAACTGTTTCAAGCAAACACTTGTCAGTGACAGTCACAACTTTAAGGGGACTGTGAAGCCTGGACTAGTTGAGCTTCCCATATCCATTCCAATGGAAATGTAATAACATTATCTAAGCAAGCTACCATATAGTACCAAACCATACCCTGCACAGAAAACTGCTCAGCACAAAGCAATTATAAGATATGCCTACACACTTATATGTAAATGAAGGCAAGCCTGCCTGTGTGCAGAAAAGACTTGATGTGACTGTGTTAGCACATCATCAAGTTTTAATTAGTTCTGAGTAATTCTGAACAATTCTGAACACAGTTCTGCCCCAGTTTCAAAACCTAGCCAAATATACTCCTTTTCAGTATCTATTCACAGTGTTGCATTGCATAAGTGAGAAAAAGTTATTCAGAAGCAAGCGTACAGTGGGTACAGGAGGCTTGCATGGGCTGGAATAATACAGCACAGAGGAATGAAGATATGCAGTTTTGAAGACCTTGATTCTCTACAATATGTATCAGTCAGAAGAATAACTAGTTTTTCCAGTCTGGGTATCAAAATTATTCCTTCACAAAAGGGCTAATTTTTTTCCAGAATACTAAGCATGGTACCATATTTTCTTGTATTTTGAAAATAAACCAGTAAATTCCACTTTATGCTCACACTATGTTGTTTTCTTTATGTAAACACAGAATGTCATTAAATGTTAAGAAAAAGTGCAGCTGTAAACACCCATTAAGAATGTATCACAAATTCACTGAAGGGAAAATAAGTCAATGCCGAATGTTAACAAGTATCGCTTAGAACTTCAATAATCAAGAGTTGGGATGAAACTTTTACTTCAGCTTTGCCCTTTTCAATACTTAATCATTACACATGTGCATTAGATAGTAAATTAAAGTATTACTTACTGCGTCCTACCCTGTATCCTCATTAAACTCTAAAACCCTAAAACAGTGACAGTATGAAGTGTGTAATCTACTTACTGCAGTTTGCCTGGTTGTTTCTCATCTCACAGAGAGAAGTTCCGCAGGGATCAGGACAGGAAGCACATCTCTGGTCTCCCTCCTGACAGAGAGTTTGGCCTAAGAAAATAGAAATTTACTATTCTAATTATTTACCAGACTAATAAAAATTACTGGACTGTAGCAATAAGAAAATACAGCATTTACATTACAATTATTTCCTTTACACATTTGAATAAGTGCCCTGCAACATTTCAAGTGCAGTAAGGAAGTATGCAGCACTGTCCAGACGTCATTTTTCTTTGCTCCTGTGTTTAATATAAGAATTTATATCCAAGTTTCTGAATGGATCTCTGAAAACCATTTACCATGATCCTCCAGCAGCGTATGAAAACTCATGTAAATGATATTTCAAAGGGAACAATAGGTCCTAGCTGAAATAAAATAAATACCTTCTGGGAATTATTCTTCAATGCCACTCACTTGATCTGCTTCTCATTTTATGATTGCTTTGGTGGGCAATAAAAAAAATAACCTGAAAAAAAGGTTGTCATAGCTGGAGATCTATTGTTCTTCTTTGGCTGTTTAAAAAAACAACAGTAAAAAGAAACCCCCAAAAGCTATGGTCCTAAAGATGGAATTCAGATTCACTAAAATCAGCACTTTATCAAAATGTTTCTGAGCATATAACCTAGGTTTTTTGTTTCTCTAAAAAATCCCTGAACTTCTCTCTGTCTCATAGTGGAGACAGCTGCTTTCCAAACCATTAAATTCTCTCTTCCATATGACTTTTGCAAGAACAGTAATTTAATTTATAATTCTGTACTGAACGGTTTGGATTTTATTATTTCACCCTGTTGAAAGTGGTTTATTACAACTAGTGCTTAATGTTTGTACTGCATTGCTGTCAACAAACATTAATCATTCAGTCATGGCATCCTTATATTTGGTATATTGAGATGTTCAAGAAACACCTTGTTTCAATGACTGTAAAAGCATTCTTGGCCAAAGAACTGCTGATGTTGTCATATCTATTCATAATTATGTGGATTTACTTCTCTTCATATATGTTTTATACAGAAGCAATGGAGGTACTGTCTTTTGTTGTAGCAATTGACTGTCCTATTTTACAAGCGCATCTGACTGCAAAATGGACTTGAAAGGTAGGGAAAACCTTTTGACTTATAAAGCTATTACAAATCTTTATATTAAAACTAGTTTTTAAAGTTTGCTACAATTCCTTATCCCACAGTAGAAGAGTGTCTTTAAAAATCCCCGTGCTAAAGTGTAGATTCTTCTGATCACAGAACAGTCAACGCTGCATTTGTACAAACACAACCTACTTTGTCTTTTGAAGGGATCAGAGAGCCAGCTATGAATACATCTGTATCAGATTTCTATTGTGACAAAATACACTACAGTAGTAACATTAATAGAAGTCATTCCTTAATTTTCCTTAAGGTGCGTAGTGAAAGACACTATTTTTTACATATGAATATAGATGAATCAATGGCCATTTGTTATCCTTACATGTACACATTTGTACTATCACATAAGACCCCTGTATCCTTAAATGGACAAGTGACAAACCACTACATATTGACCTCCAATTTCCATGCTGATTTCACATATTTACTATCTTTGTAACAAAATCCGTCTTCCAGATCAGCTCTAACTTCACTGCCTCTGCTAGGTACATCCAAGTTGTCTGATCTGATACTGTGGAGCAGAAGTCTTAGCAGCAAGTGTACATCCTACTACACTTACTAAAGTTGCTTAAATCAACAACGTACATAAGAACTGCAAAATAAAGTTACAAACAAGAACTCTGCCTAGCTTTTACATTGACTTTGCAAGAAACTAGAAAGGAATAATCCAAATTAAGTCCAGACTCTACCTACACATTGTCATTCATATTTAGGATGGGCACAATATGGTTGCATAATGGAAGAATTCTGCTCTACACAATATTGCAAAATATCTGACAATTTTGCTCTATACAACATGGGAAAATAATATGCAGATTGAATAATGATGTATAAGAGCAAGGAAAACTTTCATATTTAAAAGCTTTGCAGTTTAATGTTAAGTGGAAAAACCTTTTAGCATATAGTGAGATCATTGACTATCACCCCCTCCTGTTCCTCTGCATTTAATATTCTTAAATCTATGCATATTCATCCTTCCAAAAATAGATTTTTAACTATTTCTTCAACATCCATAGAGGCAAAAACTGGAAAAAAAAAAGTATCGCTGACTTCTAGTGTAGATGATGCATCAACATTTTCAGCGAAATTCTTTTACCTCTGATAAACAAATTTAACAGGCTTAAGCTGGGCGAGTGTTAAAACTTGAAATGATTGCTTATAGAATGCTCTAAATAGTTCTGTACTTTTCAATTTATCCCATTCTCCTGCCTCATCTTTTTTTATATTAAAAATGATAGCTTCTTATCAGCAAGAGAAATGGAAGATCATGGAATTCATAGAATAAGACTAAGGTTGGACATCAGGAAATATGACAATAAAAATAAAGCATGTTGCAAGACTGCACAGTCAGAACTAGGGACAAAACCTGGCCCTCAGTCAAAACTGGAAGAAATGTCATGCAAGAAATTTTTGCAACATCAACATAATAACAGTAGTTTCTGTTTTAACCTTTCTATGATTTTTTTGAATGGAGATATTTAAATTGGAGTAGGAAGATCACAAGCACGAACAGGAGGAGCTGAGTAGATATGCTAATGAAAGAATTTATTCTAGACTGGTTTCCTAAAGAAACATGGTTTGTATAATACCCTGTGTATTTGAAAACAGATGTGTCCTACTCTAATGAGTTCCAATGTGGTTATGCTATTAATATTACAATGGACGGCACCATAGCTTTCTAAATAAAGATAATTATTTTAATTTCTTAAAAATAAGATATATAACAGAAGGGCATTAATAATTTTTGCATTGAAGGAAACGCTGTAATCTGAACCCATACCTTACCAGAAACAAGCTAATTACATGTGAAAAAATGTCTTCAAGTGCTGAAACCATGAGAACATGACAACATCTCTCCGAGTGTCAAAATGTACCAAATGATGCAAGTCTTTAGGAAACCATGTTCCAGATCTCAAGACACTGCCTTGTTTCCTTTTATTTCATAGAATCCATCATGAGGCAGCTATTAAGTAGCTGTGAAAACTTATAGTCTCAGATATTTTCCTTTAATTACACCAAATCATTAATTCACTTATGAGACCATCCTTTTTCTGACTCCAAAGTTCTGATGGAAAAAGAAGTTTCATGGGAAAATTCCTCCTCAAACATCAATTCTTGTGATAGCTTTTTATTACTGCAGACAACATGAATATGTATTAATCTATTTCAAGTAACAGTTGATTGTGTCAGACATCCAAATACTATGCTAAATATCAAACTCATTTCTTTGACTTCTCATATTCTTAAGAATAAAACCTGCTTACAAATTCCTGTGTGAAAGCAGACACTAACCAGTCTTAGCAAGTGTTATTCAAAAGGCAAAGAGAGTAAATTTGTCACACAGCTTTAGAAAAAGGCAATTCAGAATAAAGTAGTTAATGGGAGGTTCAATAAGAAGAATAAATGAAGGATATCCTTACTTTCACTGCAGTTTTCTTCATCACTTCCATCTTTACAGTCATTATCTCCATCACACTGGAATGCACTAGGAATGCACTGCCCATTTCTGCACTCCACCAGACCCTGACTATGACATGCTAGAGAGAAAAAGAAAGATGATATTCTGATCAACTTATGTTGAGGAAGGTCTTAATTATTTTTAATATAATTTTGAAGTTATCTTAGGAGGACCTTATAATACTGCTTAGTACCAAAGACTTTTTCTTTTTTTTGAAGACTAGAGACTAGACATTTTTCATTACATGTAGGCTATGTTTTCAAAAGCTGTAAAGATCTTTAACTACAGGGACTGTAACTGTATATGTCAGGTACTAGGAACAGGCTGAGATGGAAGTTCAGCTATTCCAAGAAAAAAAAAACATCATTTTTACTCCCATAAAAATTGTCACCTATTCTTTACCCATTTACTTACATTCCTTTATTCAGATTAGGTTCTTAAATTTCAGGGGAAATTGTAGGATAGTGGCTGCAAGGTCAAGCAATGAATGACAGCAACAATCAAAGCAACATAAGCATATGTCATATGAGAACCTGAATCACATCAAAACATGTACTAATTCTGCAAGACTTGATTTCACAACCTCAGCAATATTCTAAAATGGTCGCTTTGCCAATATACACCATCAACACTGAAACACACAGAAATCCAGACTCTGACAGGGTGTGATAGGTCACATATAGGCACATCAGAAAGGTGTCAGAAACTTAGAATGCCTACAGTTTAAGTGGTGATGTGCCTTCATTCATTGCTCTTTGATGGGAACATTAAAATTAACAAAAAGCTAATTCTGTAATTAACAACAAGCTGAAACACAGTGCAATGCTGGTACTTCTCAGTAACAGTAACAAGTGTTTAAATTACTGCAGTTGCTTACCAGAAGGGACATTTGTCAGGTGCAAACGTCTGAAATCAAATAAATTTACAGTTTTGCCTTACAAGTAATAAGTAAGTATTCTACTTATCTTACACTTTGGATTTTATTTTTAAAGAAAAAGTGAATTTAGAGATTAAGTGAACTTACAGCAATTGATTTCATCTGATTTGTCTACACAGTCATGGTCACCATCACATACCCAATCAGCTATTATACATCTTCCATCTCCACACTGATGATGTGTCCCTGGATTACAATCTAAATAAAATGCAAAAAAGAAAAGGTGATAATTAATCGCTCACACAACTTATACTATTGATCAATTGTTCTATTGTTCAGCGATTGTTCTTTGTTTTAAGAGATTAGATTTGGAGAAGAAACAAAACAAATCTCAGAAAAAAAATGTGCCTTGATTTTTAGGTTTTAAATAATCTCTGCTTTTCCTCAGAAAAGTGGGGGAAAAAAAGTCAGAAACAATATTTTAACTTTTAAATAATTATTCTAGAGTGCTTATTTTTTTCTCAGGTGTAGTACAAGGAGCAAAAGTTGGAAAAAACAAGGCTTTATAAGTTTTCCAGTATTTATAAGTGAACATTATTCTTTCTTAGGACAAACTTAATGTTTTCACTATGAAAATTAAGTGTAGGTAGAAAGACACATATAAGGAGGCAGAACATACAGAATTGATAGAAAACAGAATTTGAAAGAAATAGAATTTGATCTTCAAAACATACAAGTTCACTATGAAGCTTCTGTAAAAAAAGTTCAGCTATAAAACCGTTGGCATTACCACCATGTAGCTTCTCATGGTTTCCTTTAATCTCAGTTAAATTCAGCCAAGCTGGCAAGAAAGCAATCATAACATCTTGAACTAGTTTAAAACAAATTGCAAATCTGAATATTTCTTAAAAATACCACTACCTTCAAAATCTGGACTGACCCAGAACTCTCCTTTAAACCTTTTCAAATTGCATATAGAATTTGTGAGCAGTTTTCAAGTTGCCCCAAAAGAATAAAAGAAGGGTATATTACTCTTTTAGTAGTTTAAGGAAAAATATTGCTTGCCCCGGCAATACTACTATCTTAAAGACTTTAGAAAAGCATAGAACTTTTGTTTACCACAGTTTTGTTCGTCACTGAGGTCTCCACAGTCATCATATCCATCACAAACAAAGGTATAATTTAGGCATTTTCCTGTGTTGCAACGAAATACATCATCACTGCAGTCTACAAAACAAATTTTTGTAAAATGATAACATGATCTTGGAACATTCATATAAATTATGAACACTGGAATGCATTGATTAAAACTCAATGTGTACCAGTTTATTAGAATCTAATATAGAAGTACAAGAAAGAAACAAAAGCAATTCTTAGACATTTTTATTCTGTTTCTACCAATTGCTTTTTTGATTAATGCCATGAGGACAAAGTGCCCTGGTTACACATATGGACCAACATGTTTAATTAATTTATACACTTAAAAGTTCTTGAGAAAGGCTGTGGGTTTCATCAGCAAGATAACTACGACACCTGATGTGGCTATTAGGTGAAAAAAACTTCTAGCAGCAAAATCAAAATTGCCAGAGCCTGCTTTTGAGCCCGACTTTGACCATACAAGGTTTTCAAATTATATTTATTTGTTATGCAGTTTTGAGCTCAGAGTTTGTCCTGATGCTGTCTCATCAAGGAATTCTTAGCACTGCCAGCCTTAAGTGGGTTTAGCCTTTCTTTCCATCGCTGAGGCCTTCAGTAAAGCCCTGATAAATATTCTCTGAGAATATCCAAAATACTGTTTGCCTTTCCTCTCTTGGAATGTGACTCCTGTGTTCATAATTGCACAGCAGTCCCACTTTGAAAGAAGGGTGTCATTCTAAGTATACCACACACTGAAAGGTGCAGCACTCTCTCAGAAGGTGCAGTAGGGTTTCTACCACTGCAGATGAACATCAGCCAAGTGTTCCAACTCCTAGGTAAGTGCTCTAACTTTACGTTTCTCAAGGCTTTACCACCTCAGCTCTAGAACTTGAACATGAATCACTTCTTTCCCTTCCCCTACAGAACTATTCATGCTTTCTACAAGTTTCACATCACCTTATAAAGTCCAGAGGCGATAGCAAATGGTGAAGTACAGTGCTTCAGTGAATAATGTAAAATAATACAGCTGAGCCATGGCTTTGCAGTCAATAGTTAATTTTGCTTTAACAGAACAAAAGGCATGAAAGAGTAAATACCAAAAATCCCAAACTAAATGAAAATATTTAAGTTCTAGTTTCATGTAAGCAGAACAATAGCCAGTTGAGATTAAAATTCTAAGTATTAATTGTTTCAAATATGGAACTGCATGAAATATTCTGGCAACATTTATCCTTATTGTTCAGTTTGTAACTCTGACATTTGCTGAGCTTCCATTGCTCCCCATGCAAATGAAACAAAGCTGTCCTTTTCTATGTCATTTCCTCTGCATAAATTCACTGTTTAATTGCCATCCATACCCTATTCCTGTTCACATTCACTCCTCTTTAGTTGCAACAGTGTCCTTTAGGGTATGGCAGCTCTCAAGCCCACACAGACAGGGTAATCAAAATGAATACGAATGTCCTTACAAATAAATAAGATTCACGTGATGAAAATCTAACATTCTTAATAGACATTTTCTTCAAGATGCTGGCAATAACGTATAGCATAGGGCAGCTAGTTACTTCCACCAGAATAAGATGGGCATCTTACTGATCTCTGTTGATGAGTACTTTGCTTTTACCACCTCACTGTTGCATCACGTGTCCCCCTGATCATGAATCACCTCAGCTCAACAGTCAAAGGTGATTTTAGGAGTCCTACATTTTAAAGATTTATATTTAAATGTATACTTGCAGACTTAATGTAGGAATCCTGCCACTTCTAGAAGTAGATTAGACTCCTAGATAAATAAGTAAATAAGAATAAATAAGTAATTCAACAAGATGCTCTATTTTGGAGTATGATACATAGTGGTATAGGTGTGTAAAGATTTTCTTTTGTATTTTATTACTAAAATGGTCTTCAACTTGTTCATCCTTCATGAAAGAGATGTATGACTGAGAAAGTTACATGAGGAGGAAGAAGAAACAAGTATACGTATTAGGGAAGCGTGTGTAAGCGCAGCCAAGGTATGTAGGAGAGCCTCATGCATTTGGTACATTACCGAATCACACAAAATCACTAGGTTGGAAAAGATCCACAGGATCATTGAGTCCAATCATTCCTATTAGTCGTTAAACTATGCCCCTCAACACCCCATCCACCCATCTTTTAAACACCTCCAGGGAAGGTGACCTAACCACGTCCCTGGGCAGCCTGTTCCAATGCCCAATGACCCTTTCAGTGAAAAATTTTTTCCTCATGTCCAGTCTTAACTTCCCCTGGTGAAGCTTGAGGCCATTCCCTCTTGTCCTGTCCCCCGTCACTTGGGAGAAGAGGCCAGCTCCCTCCTCTCTACAACCTCCTTTCAGGGAGTTGGAGAGAACAATGAGGTCTCCTCTCAGCCTCCTCTTCTTCACGCTAAACAACCCCAGTTCTCTCAGACGTTCCTCACAGGGCCTGTTCTCCAACCCCTTCACCTGCCTTGTTGCTCTTCTCTGGACTTGCTTCAGACCCTCAACATCCTTCTTGTGGTGAGGGGCCCAGAACTGAACACAGGATTCAAGGAGTGGTCTCACCAGTGCCGAGTACAGAGGGACAATAAACACCCTGGACCTTCTGGTCACACCATTTCTGATACAAGCCAGGATGTCATTGGCCTTCTTGGCCACCCGGGCACACTGCTGGCTCATGTTCAGTCACTGTCAACCAACACCCCCAGGTCTCTCTCCTCCAGGCAGCTTTCTAGACAGACCTCTCCATTCTGTAGCTCTGCTTAGGGTTGTCGTGCACCAAGTGCAGGACCCGGCATTTGGCCGTGTTAAACCTCATGCCATTGGACTCATCCCAGCAGTCCAGCCTGTTCAGATCCCTTTGAAGAGCCTCCCCACCCTCCAGCAGATTCACATTTCCACCCAGCTTAGTGTCACCTGCATGTCCTAGTACAGTGCCTATTTAGTCACTGCTCCACGTTTTCCTTTTTTCTATCCTTTTCATTGATTTCCTGCTGCACATTTTCGCAGCTTCTCTAAAAGTGTTTGTTAGTAGTCCACAGATGTTTTTGTCAACATAGAAAAACACACAAGAGCACTAAAGACACACATTACCACAGAAAAGTAAATAAAAATTAAGATGTTAAGCATTTATATTCACTTTTTTTACTACTGCACCATATACTGGCTTTTATTTAAATAAATCATATTCAGGGTTGAGCCCAAGAGAATTTCCTAAATGTCAGATTTTGCGTCTGCTGTAAAATCAATGCCATGAACTAGGAAAAAGATGCAACTAACAGTATTGAGTTTATTATCAGAACTGCTTTTCTGATTCATGTTATTCATCCATTAAAAAAAAACTCTCCACCAAATACTTCTACTTCCTACATGATTCCTTGCAGATATCTCAGAATCTCCATCTAGGCATAGAATTTGATAGATCAAAAACACATCCTGTGGTCAGAATGAGCAAAAGTAAACACGTTCAATGGCAACTGGTAGAGTCCAAATGTCAATATACACAAATAAAATGAAAAGGTCCTATTATGTACAGATAGCTTTGTTTAGTTATTAGGTTTTCCTGAATGGATTCAGTGATTCAAAATAACACTGCAAGGTTTAAGAAACTTACTGCAATGGACCTCATCACTCCAGTCATCACAGTCATTGTAGCCATTACACTGAAGCTTCCCTGGGATGCAGATCCCACTGGCACACAAGAAACTCTCTTCTCCGCACAGTGCTAGAAAAAAAGAAGATAAGAACAAATGCATGTTAAACTCTTCAGTGTAAGAAGAAATAAACAGAAATGAAAGCTATTTGGAACAATGAGTTTTAATTGATGCAGCAACAAATCCCAAATTTATAAAATTGAAGTGCAAACTGTCTTTTTTATCTAACTTTTATTTCAAAAACAGGTATCTAGGCAGAGTTAATCAGCAAGGTTCAATCTACCACTACCTCTAAAAAGTAACTGCACAGTGTAACTGTTTAGAAAATGACCTTAGGATGAGATTAAACAAGTTCCTCTTTTTTTCATTAAATAGACGCATCGTATTAAATATCCAACTAAAGTTACTATACATTGATCTTCTCAGACTAGGTGTTCAGGCAAAATATTACAAGGTTGAAATTTAACAGCATCACAGCAGACATTTTTCTAGAGGGGAAGGATTATTCAAATATTCTTATAACTCCCTAAATGCTAGAAGGCAGTTAATATTGCTATTTGATATAGGGGAACTGAAACACCTACAGAGATTAATAAAACCCTAGAACTTTAGGTATCCCACTGGAGATAGCCTGCAGGGTCATTATCTTCAGAGGGAGGGAACTCACAACACCTTCCCATTCTGGTCTTTCAAGGCACTTCAAATATAAAGATACAGATCGCCATTAAATTGTTTCCACCTTAATCCACTCAATAAGAGACCAAACTTCCAAGTCTAGTTTAAGACATACTGGCTGAGAAAAATCCCTATAAATCTTACAGATTAGGTAAGGTACCACATGAAAATTGCATGGGGATGCAAACTAAAGATGTCAAGTAGAAAATCAAATAGTCACTATGGAATCTGGTCATTGTCTTGTTTGGGGTTTTGGTTTTTTAGTTTTTTTTCCCAAAAGCCACAGTTAACAGTCAGGCTATTCAAGGAAGCCAAACAAAACAGAGAGTTTCACCTCCAGTAAAAGATCAGCAGAGACAGGAAAAATGTCCTGTCACTTTGCCAGTGTAAAATTACTAAATGTATCCATGTGTGAGAAGAGCAAGCTCAAACAATAAAAACTGATGGAAGTTCAAATTTCTGCTCATAATAATTCAAACTTTGTATCCAAGTGTGCCATGAACAATAAAGATATCTACTTGTAGCCTTCAAACTTTACCACAATGAAATTGCAGGTATGAAAAAACATCAGTTTCAGCACTAGCAGCTATAGAATCTCTTCCTCCATTAAAGTCATTTTGCACCTGATCACAACATAGCTTCATATTTTTCACTTTAAAATGCCTATATTTGCATTTTTCCTGTTCCTATAGGAGAACTCAATTCCTATTTCTTCTCCTCTTATTCCCTAAATGTGATGCTTATTGAAGTCTAGAAAGTATATTTATAATCTACATCTTGAAAGAAAATTAAAAAGCACATTGAATATTCTCATCACAATTTTGTATTCCTCATATCTACCACCAAGTATATTGATGTAGAATATGGTTTAAAATTAAATTAAGGAAAAATTACCAAATATCTAATGATATAATTTTTAGTAGTATGAACATTTATTACCTCAGTTTGCCACTGCAGTAAATGTTACCACAATCATAATGCAACATAACAACATAAATTTAACATGAAACCATTAATTAATTAATGACTATGATGATGTTTGTGTCAACATTTGACTTGGTGATGCAACTCAGTAGAATTCCTAGTATAAGGAATTATCCTTAACAGTGAAGTATTAACCACAATGTTGTGTTGATTAAGCACGTTCTTGAGCAAATAAAAACTGAGCTTAAGTGAAAGGCCAGTCCTAAACTCACACATTGCTAATGTCCCATTTAAACTCCTCTTTCTGGAGCCAACATTTCACTTACTAAAGGAATGAAAGTTTTTTTAATCTCTTCCAACAGAACAGTCTGCTGTGAAGTAACTCAGAGCATACGAGTAATCTAATTTTATATGCCTTCAGAAGAATAGGATATAAAAATGAAAGGAAATGGAAAGCAAAGTGGTGCTGATGAAATCTGGCAGCGTTTCACAAATCATGCAGATAATGATTTAAGGATATAAAAGATGAAAGGTAGAAAGAGATGAGAAACATGAACTAGCAAATATTGACTCTCTGCTGCTATATAATTTTTTTATCTGCTTGTCTTGGTTGTTAAGCCATATTGTTTCATAGAATTTCAAGAAATCGTTATTTAGTGATGTATCTTTTAATTTTAATAAGAAAACATTCATAAACCACAAATATTTCATAAAAGAAAACTTGATGGAAATTTTTCCTTAATATCTCAAGCACATGGCTTTTATCTCAGAGTGCTTTAGACTACAGGGTAGCAAGCATTATGCCTCTTTTTTATTCCACCTGTGAAAAACTGACAGAAAGGAATCGCAAGTAATTTGTCCAATAACAAACAAGGAATCAAGTAAACAATTGAAATGTTTTATGGAAGTGGGTTCCTAAAAATCTAAACCTAAATTTGAAAAAAAAAAAAGTTATCTCCCTGGTCTGACAAAGTAAGTCTCTTACTTCTTGAAGTATGCTGATCTACAAAACAGTTTTTTATCATGAATTCTGGCTGTTGGTGGTAGAGTAGCATCCTTCGGTCCTGCTGTTGCTGCCTTCACTTTGGCAAGGGATGGTTTGTCTGTCTTCACGTTACTCTAATACCTTTCTCTCTTCCCACTTTCTTAAAGCACTTCCAATGATGACCAGGACTCTTTCTAGACCTGGGCCTGAAATCCCCATGGTTTTGTACTGTTCCTTAGAGTGCTAGTTTTCTTTTCATTGTTGTCCTTAATCTGCAGGTACCAGATATAACCTAAAGCTTTTTGCCATTCATTTGCATCCCTAAACCCACTAGGACAACCTGCCCATAGTGACTATCAGAGTTCAGAGTGCATCAGTAGGGCTCAAATGGCTTTTAATGACCCTGATCAGCCCCACCTGGGACCTCCACCCACACCTATGCCCGTGGGCTCAAGTCCCACCTAAGCACTGCGGGAGACACAGCCTTATATCCATCTCAGTCTCACGGATAGATCCCCATAGTTGGTCTGCAGCCCTACCTTTGGCCCTTGTTTCCTGGGTGGGCTTGGAACCACACTGGAGCTTTGTCACCAGTGCCATCTCCTGACTGGGCTCTCTGAGCACCCTCCAGGTAATACAACTCCTAGACATTGGAATATTAATAACTGTTCTGTTAAAATTGAGCAGTCATGTTCTAACATCTAGAAGGTCTCATTTAGATTTTCAGTAGGGTGCAAAATCACCTTCCATTGTCATTATATTATGATTTTCACAGTTGCCAAATATTATCTGTCTTGTGATAACTGCTATTAAATTTAATGGAAATACAACTGACTCGTTTTAAGGAAAATCCCACCTGCAAATATATCTAATGTTCCCTTACACAGTACAAATCTTAACCAGCCTTTCCCCTCAAACTCTTTCTTTTCTAAAATCCCCCACTTTTTTGTGGTTGAAGAGAACACAGAAAATTTCTTTTAAAATCTCAATTTTCTCTAGTAAAATTTAATTTAATGCCTTGTCTTCTTAAATACCATAAGCTTGACTTGATTTTCAACAGTGAAAAAAAATCAGCTACTCCCAAAGGATGAATAATAAAAGCACAATCAAGCAATGCCATAAAAAGAATAACATAGGCAAGGCAAGATTTTCTTACAGAATAAGGAATCTTTTATGTGTTCAAGAGATAAAGGTTCTTTTCTCAGCTCTGCTGCAAACTTTTTGCATCACCTTGGACAATTCAGGCAATCCATACCTTAGCTCTATACACAGAAAAAGATGAAACATCTAATCAGTTTTCTTGGTCTGTCTGAGAAGAAAAGTTGCTAGCCTCCATAATACAAAGCTAATGCTGTAGGAGTCTTATGAACTCATTTTCACACTGATTAATTGATATTCAAGTTCTCTCACAGGGATTGAATATATATTTCCATTTTGGAAAACTTCAGGACAGTTCTTAGAGGAATATCACTGAATGCAAGAAGGTCAAGAGGAGAACTTGAAAGATAAATCTCAGTGGAAACTACGGTTTTTGATAGAACAAAGCCATTTAAAACTGCCATCAGTGAATGGCTCATTTTAAAAGACCTCAACAGGCAGTCACATAAAGACCTGTTAAATCTGCCCTTGAGATTAAAGAAGGTGCCTTTAATGTGCCAATTAAAAATACAATAATTTCTGCTCAGCCTGTCTGTATAGCAACACAAGATTCTTCACGATTTACTCAGCCACTTGGGGCACAGTGGATGTTATGTTATACCACTGTGCACCGGACATGCCTGAACATGCAGTGAGTGTTTTTAAAAAATGACAAATAGCTCCATCTTGCACTGACTGAAAGTGCAATTAATTACCTAGATTTTCAATTTTATTTGTGCTCCTAGTATAGCAGTCCTTTCTATTGCTCTGTGGCAATGGATACACACACTTTCAGCACCTTCATTTTCACTCTTTAACTTTTGACAGCAGGGAATTATTGATTTTCCAACATGCTTACATGCTTTTCTAAGCCTGAAATATTATTTTATCATCACCAAGAAGCAGGGCTATCTTAGACTCAATGAACTAACACGGACATCCTTGTATGAAAAATGTGCTTGTAATAAATACTTATATGAATAATTTAAAAATATTTTCTGTTATGTTCCCAGGTGCACTCTCCAGTTGGGCAGCACATGATCCTGATCTTTCAGTAAAAACATCATTTTCTAGTTGTGAAATCTAGGACATGACAGCATGTGGTTTTTTGGTTTGGTTTTTGGTTTTTTTTATGGAGAGTAAAGACTGATGTTATTTTACACGTTCAAAGAATAGCTCCTGTTTCCTTTACTTGTATCTGCAAGAGCAAGTTCCAATTGCAATAAACCACAGCTATAAAAATGAGCAGACTAGTTCATTAAAAGTGTTCAGAGAAAAGTGGAGAAAATTTTGATTCCAGTGCCTTACTCAACATTACATATGGCCTCTGCAGCAGCAACAGAGAAAGAATCCCATTCTATATTATGACATCACATTTTCTCTATTATGAGCTGATCTTTTTGTTTCTCCAGTTCTCTGCCTCATGCACTGCACTTTCCAACTTGCTAAATCAGCAAGCCCTACAGGGGAACCTAGAAAAAAACAGCCTCAGTAAGTTGCTCTAGTTCTCTGTAGACAAGTGTTTAACCCACAGACAATTAGGTCAGGTAAAAACTGAATATAATAACATAAAAGATTGTGATGGATCATATGCTTGGAAATCTTACATTCTTCTAACTTGAGCTTTTATGCAATTACCTGCATATTTGAAACAGAAAACAGCATAAATAGACCAAAAAGAACCATTAAAGGAACCATGTTGATTTGCTTGCAGATCTCCATCAGTACAAATTTTCACTAGTACTAAGACATTAGTGATAACAGATTTCTGCCTTTTGCATCAATGTGCCAGTTTCATCTGGGAGACCAAAGCTAAAAAGTCAGGAATGATATTTATCTGACCTTTTTCGATCAGAAAGAGCAAGGATCAGAAGATCAGAAGAGCAAGGATTCTGGAGTCCAATATTCATTTCTGGGCTGTGAACAAAAATGTGTTCAACCATTTCTTAATGATTTATTATTCCTCCTAATACATCTCAATTCTATTCTGCTCGCATCCATTCTTATTTCCATCCCAATCCAATTCTCCATTTCTTCTTACATACAGCAAATGTCTTCCTATTTACTTTGCATGTTATATGCAAACAAGAGAAAGAATGAAATCAATTTTTTTCCTCACAGTTTTAGCACCCAGCAGCAATCAGAAGGAATTTTTAAAAAAAATCTCATATCTTGCAGTCTTCTAAAAAATGACGATGTTTTGTTCAATCAGTGCAAGGTTCAGAGCAAGGGAAGCACACACACTGTGAATAGTTGCTTGCAATGAATATAATTTCTGCTTTCTACTGAGCTTGTGCAAGAAGTTTTCAAAAGACTGACAAATGAATCATACCTCCAAAGATCAGTTTTTAATGGAAATTATAAAAGCCTGAGGGGCACGGTTTAGTGATTGATAGGAATGATTGGACTCGATGATCTAGTGGGTCCTTTCCAACCTAGTGATTCTATGATTCTATGCCTTGTTTTATGCTGTAAAACACTTTTGTTGGATGTTGATATTTGAACTGAAACCTAGTGGATTTAAATATGCAGCCGTTTATAAGACTTTCTTGAACACAAGCAAACAGATGCATATTCAAAAATCCTAGGACTGCTCAAAACAAAGCAGCAGCCGTAGAAGAAATAAAGCCTGAAATAGATGTCCAATTAAAAAAATTATGGACGATTCCACTTAAATTATTACAAAGGAGTGCACTTGGAAATATTACTTACTGATAAATCTGTCAGTATTTCACAGATTTATTAATATATTCATAGAATCTCTAGAAGGGAAAAGACCTTTGAGATGATCAAGTCCAACTGTACCTATCCGCTACTAAATCATATCCTTAAGCACTTAATCTACCCATCTTTTAAATACCTCCAGGAATGATGACTCAACCAGCACCCTGGGAAGCCTGTTCTAATGTCTGATAACCCTTTCAGTGAAGGAATTTTTCCTAATGTCTAATCTGAACCTCCCATGGCACTTGAGGCCATTTCCTCCCATGCTACTGCCTATCGCTTGTGAGAAGGGACAAACACCCATCTCACAAAACCCTCATTTTTAGATAGTTGCAGACAGTGATAGTCTCCCTTCAGCTCTCCTATCCTGTAGGCTAAACAAAACAAATTCCTCAGCTGCTCCTCATAAGATTTGTTCTCCAGCCCCTTCACCAGTTTTGTTGCCCTGTTCTGGACATGCTCCAGCAACTCAGTGTTTTTCTTGTAGTGAGGGGCATAAAACTGAATACAGTATTTGAGGTGTGGCCTCAGCAATGCAATTACAGGGGCACCCTATGTACCCTGCAGTACAGCATATGCATCTTGTAGCTGTCATTTCTGGAAAGTTTTGATTCTAGGACACAATCACAGAATCTAGAAAGTTGGCAACTCCTTCACCTCCAAGGGAACTGTCCATTTCTCTATTTTGTTATATTGCAAAACCCTGTGGGAGAGAGAAAACAAAAGACCTTTTTATTGCACTCTAGAGAAGTTGCCTGAAAAGGCCACATAGGAAACTTCAAGCTGGAAAAGGAACAGGCAAAGAACAGGAAGACAGGCAGATGTAATCTGTGAGGGAGGCAGAACGAAAGAAAAAACCAAAATCAAAGGACATAAAATATAATGCAGGGTCAACAGAAGCCAAGAATAAGAGCTTGGGGGAACAGGTTTTTTTTAACTGTGCATGTTTTCTTACATGAAATACCACCACAATCCTGAGAAACATTTTTGTTTCCCTCAAAAAAATTATTCCACTATTGCTCTTTTCACGGATACAGGTCAGTATCAATGTCCCGCATACATAGATCATCTCTCTCTTCATTTCACCACATTAAGTGAATGCTAGGGGGAAAAAGAAAAAGTCTTCCTGATTTTAAAAGCTTTTTCTCAGATAAATAATATATGGGATGTGTGTAATTAGCTTACATCACCAACAGAAAAATAAACAACAGGTTGTAACCAGTAACTGCCTTTAAATCTGCCTAAAGGTATTCCTCAAAGGCAATATTCTAAATTAATACTAGTGTGACCAATCTTGGAATGCAAATGGGGCACTGGGAAAAACAACAAAGAAAGGCCTATCAGAACAGGTTTTATTCATGTTTTAACCTTGGAAGAAAACAAGATCTGCATTAGTTAAACATATTTGGATAAGAAAATTAATAGCTTCCTTCTATACACTATGTTAACTCTCTTGAATATTTTCTGTATAGTTTGCACTATTACAGCTTATACAGGACAAGTTAAGGTATGGTGATAGCCACTAGAAGAATGTTTGAACTGTTTGGCTGAGTAACTGCAAAACTCAAAGATAAATTTGCATAAATGCAATGCTATTATAAGAGATACTGCTGAAGCCTGTAGTTATGGTGTTAATACATCTATTAATTATTTGTTTTTACAGTTTCTTAAAATGTTATACATTAACTGTTAATGACTATTACTAATATCCTTAATGTGGTGCTCCAATTAAATGCTTCTTATCCAGCAGAGCTCCTGCGGTGGCACCTTCAAACAGCTGCAAGATCTCACCCCAATTATACATGCATTTAGCCCTTTCATGCCCTTGAACACTGCAGGACATTTATCAACATGTGCAATAATGAATTTCCATGTTTTTGCCAAGAAGGGAGATTATCTGGGTTATCAGTAGTAGTTTTCCTGCCCACCAACTACTACAACTTTCCTAACCAGAAAAAGAAAAAAAAAAAAGACGGAAAAACTGCTGCAATAGCCAGTGAAGTAAAAATTCACAAAGATTTGTCTTACAGGACAGAAAAGTTCTGTTAGTTATAACCCAATGCTACTTATTAACTTCCACTCCTTTTCAAAATGCCTTTTTTTCATTAATTCCTTTTTTTACAGATTTAAAATGTAAGTACTAAAGGAAATTACTAAATTTAACTACTAAAGGAAGGTATATGTATTCACAGCATACAGGAATTATTAGAACAGTCAGAGACAATTAGAAAGAAAAAAAGCTATATTTTAAAGAAACTAACATAAGGGGGGGGGGGAAGTAAGTTACTGCCTCCATTAAATCTGAGTCAGGACTAAAATCAATTAATGCTCACTCCAATAGGAATTAAATTGTTGTAACAAGAGGATGTTCAATAAAAGGTACCTGAAAAAATGTGCTTTCTTGTATTTAACTTTCACAACTTGAAAGGCTGCAGAAAAATTCTGTAGATAGTTAAAATCTCCTAAGATGGAAGTGTAAATTTGTTGTTGGAAAAATTTATTTGAATAGTATTTTCATAATTCAGAAAAAGGAGAGATCCATTAGCCTTATTTTTTCAGCATATTTAGCACTTGTTTATATCACATGGTTAAAACACTTCTCTCTGGCTTTCACTACAGCAACTTACCCAAAATCCCATAGGAAACCTGCAAAAGACTTGTGAATAGTGTTCAATTTTCCTGGAAAGTATTCAAATGTCTTCAAGAAGACACAGTTCCTCTTTGTATATTTTCCTGCCTCAGCCATTAAAAATGCTTCCACAGGTGAAAGCAGGTATGGACAACAGTCTCCTTTACTTCATGAATCCTCAAAACATGCCCTAACAGATGGAAAGAATCCAAGGAGTAAAAGGACTTGATCCAGTAATTTAAGGCTATGTCACTACACAAATTAAGAAAGTGCAAGGAGATAAGCCAGGATATTAAAAAAAAAAAATCTTAATTGTAGCATTAACTAAGAGTCAAAGATATACTGTACAACCTCACTGATCTTTTAGGGTAGTTCCGAGTGTATAAATTCTCAGGAAAACAATAATTATAATTCCTTCTTGTTTGTTGTCACCCAGAAGTCATTAACAAAGTTAGAACCCACAGATGGGCTGTACAGTCTCTTGTCATTTAGCCCCATGGCATAATGCATATCAACTGTAAAGTCTCAGATGCCAGTAAGAAAACTCCCACAATGGGGTCAAATGAGAAAAACATCAAGGTTGCTGCTCTTATCTGATCTCACCTAGATTTGGATCTCAGGAACAGAGCAATTAACTCTGAGGAGATGGAAATACCTTGTATTAGGAGACCATCTGGAAAACTGCCAGGCAGCAAAGAACTTGGGGGTTTTGGCTGACACCCAGCTGAACACGAGGCAGCAGCGTGCTCCTGGCCAAGAAGGCCAATAGCATCCTGGCTTGTATCAGAAATACTGTGGCCAGCTGGACTGGGAAAGTGATTGTGCCTCTGTACTTGCACTGGTGAGCCCACACCTCAAATACTGTGTCCAGTTTCAGGCCCCTTGGTACAAGAAAGACATTAAGGTGCTGCAGCATGTCCAGAGAAGAGCAACAAAGCTGGCGAAGTGTCTGGTGCATAAATCTTAATGGGAAGTGGCTGAGAGAACCAAGAGAAATGGAGGTTGAGACCTTATTGCTCTCTACAACTACCTTAAAGGAGATTGTACTGATGTGGGTGTCTGTTCTCACAAGTAATAAGTGGTAAGACAAGCGAATTTGGCTTTGAGTTGTGCCAGGAGTAGTTTAGACTGGATTATTAGGAAAAATATTCACTGAACTCTAGTCAAGCATTGGAACAGGCTGCACAGGGAAGTGGTTGAATCACCACTGCCGGAGGTATTTAAAAAACATATAGATGTAGTGCTTAGGGACATGACTTAGTGGTAGAATTGGCAGTGTTAGGTTTATAGTTGAACTCAACGATCTTAAAGGTCTTTTCCATCCTAAATATTCTATAATATTATGAGTGGATGTACACAAACCGTGACTTTTGAAAAGTTTACCCTCAATCAGTCCTGGGCAATGAAAAAGGAGATGTCCTGTGGCCTGTGTATCAGGTTCCTACTCCAAATACCAGTCATGTATTTAGTAAAGCTTAGCAAAGAAAAAGTCAGCAGAATGTTTTTGAAGGGCTTATCACTTTTCTCCTACCTTCCTTCTTTGAAACAGCTCAGAATTTTTGATTCAAAACAAAAAGGCCTCAAATCAATAGAAGGTTGAAAAATATCAGCCTAAACAATTAAGTCATGGCAGAACTATAACCAACAACCAGACTTTTTCGCAGTAATTTGAACATTATAACAAAACCAGAAACAGTAATTTAATCCCAGAGCTTTCACTATATATATATAAAAGATATTACTAAATAGGAAATCATTAACATAGTGAAACAGTTAAGAATGGAAACATACACTGCTTTCCTTTCTCTTGGTGTGGTGAGAAGCATACTCTTGTGGTTTCATTTCCAGTTTTGTTTTGGAATTGAGAGCACTTCAAGAATTCTGGCCAAGAAGCATTTACCATACCCAGGACTGGTTCACAACCTTCTTTTGCTGCCTCACAAAATGTCCTGCAGGGCAAAAGGCCTCGACTGGAGAACAGAAACAGAGAACAAAATCACATAGGATTATTACTCTAGCAGGTTGTGAAAACTTTTTGAAAAGAGAGAGAAGTAATGATAAACACTTCTGAGGAATTCTACATTCTACAGCTACAGCAAAATGCTAGCAAATCTTCATTATTCATTGAAAGTGTCATCAGCTCTGACTTTCTGGCTATATTTAACCCCAAAACAAGCTCAGAACAGTGTGATGGATGTACTCCTGTTTGAACCAAATGAACCTTGGTTCAGGCTGATGCTCAGCAAGTAAGCCCAAACAAAGTTAATCCTATTGTGTGAGGCTATGAGTGAGAATTCAGCACCAAACCCCAGAGAAGTGGTTTGGCTGGAGACTAGGCTGATAAACAGCTGAAATTATGTTAATACAGCAGAGAATCTGACTACCAATCAACCACATAATGCTATAAATACCTGCAGTAATCGGGGCCCATTGAGCTTTATCTCCAAAGCAGCTGGCTGTGTGAAGCTGATATCCCCTTGTGTAGGGACACCCCTGAAGGTTACCCCTCGATGCTGTGAGATCGCTTACCTGACACAAGACACTGTTGGGTTGATAGATGGCATTTTTTGCATACATGTAAAATTTAAGATACATATTGTAAGCTTACACAATAATCTTTATATCCCATACTAACTTTAAGTATAGTAAGTAGTGGAGTATTGACCACCAGTTCAACTGTATTTATTAAATATTTTACATACCTAAAATTACTGATTAAAACTCAATAAACTAATTACTAAGACAAATCTGAGTGATCTCTGACTCTTCTCCCACAACCAAAAGTTTCAAAGTTCTCCTTCTTCCCCACAGTTGTGCAGAACAACCCTCTGACTTTGACAAACACTTTCATGAGATTATACAAAAAAATCTTTAGCTCAGAAAAAAAACTTTTAATGTTTTTGACTGGTTAAGCTTTCTGGCAAATTATATGTGCTGAGCCTGCTTGTGGAGAAAACCAAAGATCACCAGATAAACTGTAAGAAACCACAGTGTAGAGCACTATGTCACCCCTTTCTAGAATTTATGAGCTCATACACTATTTCCCCTGAGCAGTCAAAACATACTGTCAGATCAAATGTGATACCAATATGACTTGAATTGTATTTTTTAAGAAATGCATTGTAACTTAGCTATTTTTAAAGTATAACAAGTTTAAACGCAGCATCCTTGTCTTTTTCTTATCACAACATACATACCTGCATCTGTATTTTTAATTTATTCTTCTTTTACATGCACATAGAAAACCAATATACATAACATATATATATATATATGTATGTATGTATGTATGTATGTATGTATGTATGTATAAACCCAATACATATACATAAACAATATCTATGCAGCCAATAGATATCTGTAAACTGTCCCCAGGTCTACATAATTAGAGTCAACAAAGTTAAGCAAAAAATCTAGAAAATTTATTGTGTTCACCATAGACTCAGAAAAATATTTTAAAAAGTAAAGTTACAAGATTCTAAGTAACATAAGACTAGCCAAATTAGCCAAGACTTCAAAAAAAACCCAGAACATTTCAAAGAATTCTCAGTGAAGTTAGTTGATATGTGGCAGCTGTAATTCAGGATTGACTACTGCAGTGTAATGTACACAGGAAGGAATAACTTAATGTCCACACATCAAAATAGATGTCTTTGGAGATACATAATTTCCAGGACTTTACACAATGCATTTTACATACTGCAGTATTGAAGTTATCTAAGAAACAAGCCAAGGACCTTTATCTCTGAATTGTCTCTTGCAGCTTTCTAGTTGGCAGCTTATTTGTTGCCTGGATAGAAGCACATATACTCTAAAAGAGTACTTTCCGCTACCACATTTTAATGTGTTGAAAGGCATTTCAGCACCATAAAGCACATTGTCAGGCTGAGTACAAAACCAAGAACAAAAGGTCCCTCCCAGTGACAAGAGGCACCGCCACTTACTAGTTCTGCACACTGTACTGGCAAATTAGAAGTTTACTATTTGACCTGTAATGTCTCCTCAGATAAAGATGTTCTAAAACACTCTTCACAGAACCTACCTGATAGAGAGAGGAAGAAAGGGTGTAGCAAGAGCTCTGCTGCAGTCATCACTGCCTCCTGACTTGAGCCTGAGAAACTCCCTAAATAAAGGGAATTTGGCAAGGTGGATGCCTCCAGTCACTTTCATTTAGGATTTTAGATAGTTTCTTAGCTTCTCATTTTTGACTAATCCACTACTTCTAAAAAGGTATATTAGCATAATCACATGTGGGCAGAGGTATTCATATGAGCAGACCCAATGGTTTAACAGCAGCTCCTTAATACACAAAATGCCAAAAGAAAAGCCACTACTTACTATGGAAGGTGCTGGAGTTCCAAAATACCTGTAAGAAAAAAGGTGCCACGTAGCAAAAAAGGTATTGATTTGATGAATTTGTGGATACTACCAACTTAATTTACTGACTGATATGCTTAGAGTTAACTTTTTGTTTATTTTTTAGGAAATACATGTAACACTATAAAATTACATTACAGTGAAAAGAAATGTGAGTGGTGATTCTAACCCATTAATTGTAAATAGTTACCAATAGTCCAATGGAGGGTACCTGTTGATCACAAATACTAATTTGAAGGTAGTATATTCTGCTGACATTTTTTTTCTTTCCAAAGAAATGATAGCAGGGACAGTACTGAGATCTACTTGAGTTTACCACAGCTAAACAGATTTATACCTCTCTAATGATTTGTATAAATACGACTGCTATTTGAAAAAAAGCAACAAACAAACACAAAGAGCTCTTGAGAATTCTCAGATGAAGTTTTATATCATTGTGAAGTATCTGAGATAATCTCTGCTCCTCTAGATCCACACCTAAATCATTAACTTCCAAAGCATCACACTGTAGGCCTAGTGTAACGTATAGCTGTCAAGTAATAGTAGTATGAGTATGCTAATTTCTTCAGATGTCACTACAGCGAAGTTCAATATATTGTTTCCAAAGGTCTTCCACCATACTCATCGTTCATTTCAATGGAACCTTACAAATAATAGTAACAGCCATGTTAAAACACAACTGTGCATAACAGTTTACACATAATAAAAATTTTCTAAAAATTTTTGGAGATGAGAAATTTTTTTTCAGAAAATTCACCTGCATGGTAGATTGTTTACATCTATATGAAAACAAAAGTCAAAAATGTGAAAAGTTCATTTCATTTGTTTAGCTTATATTACAATGCAATATAAATAATTGGATATATACACAGCACAATAATTTAGAAATTACCAGGCTTATAAAAGACAACTGTACAGTGATTAACTACAGCAAGTAGAATTTTCAGTCTCTAGAACAACTCTGGCAAGCCAGAAAACATAGGATTATTCAGCAGTTACTGCAATATTTGGCCCAGTTTCAATGTTCAGTCATGTGTGCTCCATGAATTAAATACTTCTGGATAATGATCAAGTTTAGTACGGATGTATTGCTTAACCTACTGAAGGATGAAAAGATGATTAAAAAAAATCTCCATCTTGATTAATCTTATTTACAGCTACTTAGAGACCCATCATTTTAAAAATAAACTGGCAGGTCTATGGCAATCTTACTATGATTTATTTGGTAACAGTGGCAGGCAGAGAGCAGTTCATAAGATATTTGGGTGCAATTTGATTCTTCAGGATATTAATGGAAAAAACTCTGCTGAAGATAGAGTATAATGAAAGAACAGATACGTGACATATTTTTAACTCTGTGGTTGGCTTCCCCACATTTAAAAGTTCATACTTCAGTTATTTCAGCTGCACAGAAATATCTACATGAAGAATCGTATGACAGGAAAAGAAATAAACATGTTCTTTATAGTTTATTTAAAAGTATTTTAAGGGTAAAGAGAGTAAATGTCTTTAATTTGCATAAGATATCTTCAGAGAGGCTGTTTATCAAAAGAGCGTTATATAAAATATTCACCAAAGCAGATATATACAATAGAGTATATGCCCTAAAACTATTATGGTAATTGATTAGAGCAGATGATCTGACTAGTCTTCACTTAAATTGGAATTCATATTGCCTGATTATAATCCTACATGGATCTATTCCTTATCACTCAAAGACACTTTACATTTTTAGACAAATTCTTCTCAGAAATTACTCCCTCTGTAATACTGATTTCTATTCTTTGTAATCATGTTACCACAATCAGGGCTCATCAATAGACTCTGTCAGTCAATTAAGTGTTGTTTCGAGTACTAGAAATTATCAAATAAGTATGCTACAAGAAGCAGTAAGGAGAGGGAATATGCTTTAAGCAACTATATTTTTCTTGATACATTATTTAGCACATTTTCTAATGTGCTAAGGAACATCTGTTCAAGGTAGTTCAAGGATCTGGCTTTCAAACTCAGAAACCACTGAGAGCATGGCTCTTGCTATGTCTTTTCTGGAAGCAGGAGTGGTACATGCATCTCTTCTTCCCAAACATCTACATCTGTTTCAGTGCTGCTTTCAGTTTTCCAATTACAGCTGTTCGTAGGATGTATAGTAAACTAGGTCAAGTAATGTGACAAAGAAAATAAAAAGATATTCTTTTTTCTCAACTGACAATAGAATTGGGCCCTCCAAAGAGATACAGGGAAATCAGAAATAAGCTGACAGGGATGGGACAGGTAGAAATTGCTAAAACTGACAAAAGCATTAAATAAAAGGTACAACTAACCATCCCACAGACTCTCTATGTAACCTGGTAAGTTCTAGAATACATCTAGTGATTATTATTTTCTGTGGCAGTTCTTCACATGTTCACATTAATATCTCCATTGGTAAAAGCACTGCCATAGCCATGCCCTATTGAGAAATTCATTATTGCAATTTTACCGATTAAAAAAATAGAGGGAAATGGCTTGCAAAAGTTTATAAGCTATGTTGGTATGCCAGAGCTGAAAATACAGCACAAAGATGACTCTTAGAACAAACATCTGTTGACTGCACTTGTTCTGGATAAAGGTTGCATTTGTGGTTCAGCAGACAACCTGACTGCAAGCAGATTGACGAAGATTTTCAGCTACCTTTGTTCCTCATTACTGTTCTTTTCCCATCTCCATCCCCTCAGTTGCTTTGGGATAATTGTTTCTGTGGATACACAGTAAACCACAGTCAGGGACTGAGAAAAGTTAAAGAACCACAGGGTATTTTGCTGGGTTGTTTTTCCAACCAAATCTGTTGAAGGAAAAGCTTCAACTGGCAGGGCTGCCAGAAGAAATATTAATCATACTACAGCCTTGCTATAGAGCACTGGGGGATTATCCACTGTATCTGTAAGCATGCAGGCTAAGAATAATGCGAGATCTAAGGTCTGAGGCATAATAAAAGAATTGGTAATATAATTGTGAGAGATTGCTGGGGGGACAGACTGAAAAACTCAGAACATGCAAAAATTATGGAAAGAAGAAAACTGAGATCATCCTTTATGTTTCTACAGTCCTCAGATCAAACAAGTTCAAGTGACACACTGACACACCAGCTATTGTTAGTGCTAATCGTTATTAATACTTTTTAGGACCTTTCAACAATAAAGACTTCCACAGAATATAAATGTCACAGAAAGAAATTTCTACAGTAGAGTAAACACACACACCCAGCATTACAGATTTTTAGAGTGGTAGTTATTATGAAATCTTTCTCTGCACCCTCTCATAATACTCCAACAAACAGAACAGCATATTCAGAGCCACTGGATAGAGCTATATGAGGCAAACTCATGAAAATCCTAATATTGCTTTTTCATTTGTGGATTTGTAAATAAATGCACTGCTTAAGGTTTCAATTTCACATAATCAAGAAAATAATGTATTGTTGTCTTTCATTGTTGAGTTTTCACCTTTATCTTGCAGATTATTTGGAAAGACTGCATTTTCTTCTCTGATTTCTCTCCAGACTTGGGTTTAAATCTGAAATTTGCTTCTTTATGTAGTAATGAAATCTGAAAAGAAAGCAAGATCAATCTAGATTTTTTGGCTATTTTACTTGACAAACTTGTCAGAAGAAATGGTGAGCAAGAAACATCCATGAGTGTTGTTAAGACTCTGGCCTCTGTTAGGCCTCTGTTAAGCAGAGGGCCTAACATGGCATGGGCCTGAGAAGAATAAACATTGTTGGCAGAAACAACAAGGTACGAAAACAATAACAGCGGTCACAAGGAGGTTGCAATTAGAAAAACATATTGTGGAAATTTTTATGAAGGACTTGTGAGAGTGGTGTTGACATTTTTAGTAAGGTATAAATATGAGATTGTAACAATAAACTAGGTCTTAGCTTGAAACAAAAGCTGAGTCCTTGCTTGTTTATACAACACATGTGGTGCCCAATTTAGGGTCTGAAAGGGAGGTTTGTGTGAAAAGGACCAGGGTGTGGTGGTGGAGATTGGCAGAATGATTGGAGGGGCTGAAATGAAGTCCTGGGTGCATCCGCAAACACCTGCCTGCTGGATGGAAGGTGAGCTGCCAATACGGTGATGGGGAATACAACAACCCAGGAATAGAAAGGTGGGATAGATTTATCTAAACATATTTTAATGAAATAAAACAGAACGCTAGAAATTAATGATCTTAAAGTGCTTTTGGTGTGGGCTCGGTATCAGGAGCCTTCTTTTGACGTTTGCTCAGCACTCCAGCAAGAAACCAGGGAAAAGATCAGAGTTCAATATGGGATCTAGTGACTCAGTCAGACCAAATGGCTAGTAAGTTGCTTGGTCTCTGCTGGGCTGTTCCTGAAGTGCTAAAGGTGAGTGTTGGCTCCAAGAAGCGCAGTGAGGATTTGGACCCAGGAGCGGGACTGTCAGAAGCTGCACTAATCCCCCACCCCCTAAAGTGGCTGCACCTGCCCCTGCACTCCCAGCCAGGGATGATGACAACCCCTTCAATCTGGGTCCAATGGACCCTGAGAATGAGCCTGATCCATATTCACCCTGTCCCTCAGATACATGGGTGCAAGCCAGGAGGGAGGAGCAGAGGCGGGTGGACCTTGAACTGTTACAAGCTTTTCCTGTGATCTATGCACAGGACACTGGTCCTCGCTGGGAACCAATTAGTTATATAGTGATAAAGGAGATTCAAAAAGCTGTAAAAGAGAATTGACTAAGTGCTCCCCCGATGATGCTGTCCCTGCCTGGAGCAGAGAACATGCAGCCCCAGATCATTTGCAATGCCCCCAGGATAGTCCTTTGTGAGGGAAGGGCTACAACAGCTAAAGGCTGTCGTATTGAAGGCATTTAGAAATGTCCCTGATGCTGGGAGTCATGTTCAGTCTTTCATTAATATTCAACAAGGAGCACGAGTTTTCAGACAAACTACAAGAAGCTCTAAATAAGCAGGCAGATGATACCACAGCCAGAGAAATTGTGCTTAAACAATTAGCCATAGAGAATGCAAATGCAGACTGTCAGAAAGTTTAACTGCCTTTAAAGAATAGAAACCTGTCACACTGCAGTTCAGCTCATCCCTACAGCAGTTAAGGACCCCCTAGGAAATGCACTTAGTGCACAGTTAACTGGACAATCATCTGTCACAAAGCAAGGACTGTTGATTTTACCAGGACTGATTGATGCTGACTTTATAGGAACAATACAATTCATGGCTTGGACACCTATGCCTCCTTGTTTTATACCAAAGGGCACTAGAATTTCTCAGCTGATTTGGTTTCAAGCAACTATACCTCATGCAGCAAATCGCATATGGGGAGGAGGTGGCTTTGACTCAACTGACCAACCATGATTCTATGGATACAGAAACTGTAAAAATCACTACCGACATTAACCTGTAAAGTACAACACTTACAGTGCAACGAAGAGCAATGTTTTACCAGTATTACAGACAGCGGAGCTGATGTAACAGTTTTTTCTTTAACAGAATGGCCATTGACTGAACCACTTACTGCTTTGATGGGGCTGGGGATAGTAACTGGCCCATGACAAAGTTTACACTCCATAATCATACATGGACCCGAAGATCATGTGGCAACTGTCAAACTATACATTCTGTCACTTCCCACTGTCTTATGGGGTAGAGACTGCACAGCACAGTGGGACCTGACTTTGAGCACCCATTTTTAATAGGGGCCACTGCAGTGCAGACCACCCTGCTCTGACCTGGACTGCAGATAAGCCTATTTGGGTGGAACAGTGGGCCCCTACCAAGGAGAAACTGGACCACCTTAAAGCTTTAATGGAAGAACAATTACAAGCTGGACACATTGTACCAACTACCAGGTCATGGAACATGCCTGTGTTTGTAATTCAGAAGAAAAGCAGAAAATGGTGTTTATTACAAGATTTGCAAAAAAAAAAAAAAAAAAAAGCAACTATTGAACCTATGGGACCATTGCAACCAGGAAAGCCCTCACAAAAAAGGATACCTCAAAACTGGGACTTAACCATTATTGAAAGACTGGTTTTTTTACCATGCCATTACATCCAAAGGATGCAATCTGTTCTGCTTTTCCTATTCCTTCTCTTAATAGGGTAGAAGCAAGCCAACAGTATCATTGGACTGTAGTGCCGCAAGGCATGTGTAACAGTCCAACAATTTGTCAGTTGTTTGTAGCAAAAGCTTTATCACCAGTTTGCAAATTACATCCTCAGCCTCTGATTTATCATTATATGGATCATATTTTAGTTGCAGCCTCAACACCAGAACAAATGGCTAAAGCTGTAGCAGCTGTAACAGTAGTTGTTACCCAAGAAGGCCTTTTTGTGACATCAGAAAAAAATCACTCCATGGAAACATCTGGGATAGAAAATTAGAGAACAAACCATTCAACCACAGCAAGTTCAACTTTTATATTCTGTAAAGACATAGAATGTTGTGTAAAAATTGTTAGCAGCCATAAATTGGGTACTCTTCATGTTAGGTATCACTACAAAAGAATTACATCCTTTGATTACATTGTTAAAAGCAGATTCAGATTTAACATCTCCCAGGCAATTAGACAAAGATTATTTTGTCGCATGGGACAAGGCCACTAAAAAGCTTAGTCAGAAACAAACATTTTGTGTTTAAACACCCCAATTGAATTATATACTTTTTCAGTCAAATTCCAACCATATGGAGTTTTAGCCCAATGGGTAGAAGGTGTGCCTGACAAATTTAGACCTTTAGAATGGATACTTTTACCACATTGGTTTTCTGAAGCAATAATAACTAAGCATGAAATGTTAGCAACATTAATTCAAGAGGGTCGCAATCGTTTATTGGAATTGGATGGGTTGGATCCCTCTACTATCCAATGACTCAACAACAAGTAGACTGGCTTTTGCAACATTCTTTATGTAAATTGCATTAGCAGACTTTAAAGGACAAATAAGCATTCATTATCCTCCAAGTCCCCTTTTGAGTCTGTTTGAGTGTATGAGCCTAATTCCTACCACAAAATCAAGTCATATCCCTCTTAAGGAGGCAATGACACTTTTTACAGATGGATCAGGGAAAACCAGGAAATCAGTGATTGTAGATTTTTGTAAGTATTTTAATTAGAAAAACAAAAATGTAACGCTTATGCAAAATGTTAATCCCTCACTTAGTGTGCGTAGAAATTATTCCATATGATGCAATTACACGTCTGAAATATATCCAAATTGAACAATATGCCCCTGCAATTACCAAGAGGATTGTATTTTATTTGTGGAGATAGAGCATGGGCAGGTATTGCTTCTTATTTTTCAAGAGGTCCATGTATGTTAGGCAAATTTACATTTTTAACCCTGAATATTTCCATGAATTTAAACCACACTTTGGTTCACTGCCACCAAAAAATGCCACATTGGCAGGTTTATCTAATCTTTTGATGAATTTATCAGACTATTCAGAATTTATACATAAAAGTATTAACACCCTAAAAGATTTAAAAGAAAAAATGGCAAATAGAGAATAAATGGAATCCATTTGCAGGACTTTTTGCTGGATTTGGACCTTGGATTAAAAAATCAGTTACGATAGGTTTTATGATACTTGGGGGTTTTTGTAGTCTATTGACTTGTGTGCCTTGCTTAATCAAATTAGTGCACAGCTTGATTGATAGAGTGTTAAGACAAATATTAGTAATCCACAAAAACAAAAAAGGGGGAGATGTCAGAAGAGATGGACATTTAATATCCAGCAAGTCATGGGCCTGAGAAGAATAAACATTGCTGGCAGAAACAACAGGCCATGAAAACAATAACAGTGGTCACAAGGAGGTTGCAATGAGAAAAACATACTGTGGAATTTTTTATGAAGGACTTGTGGGAGCGGTGTTGACATTTTTAGTAAGGTATAAATATGAGATTGTAACAATAAACTAGGTCTTAGCTTGAAA